>JAQGBZ010000326.1:0-71392 GCA_034687125.1 Neelides folsomi | reverse complement strand
ATGGCTAAAAACAAAAATCCTGTGTTACAAGTATAGGACTTTGGGGCATATTGAGAGGGCCTCATGGGTTTCTCACTATCTCGATTTTACATTCCGCGTGGATCGGCCCATACGCCATTGTAGAACAGTTTCAGGGCGGAGGCTCATAAAAATGTCTTTTAGATAAAAAGGACCAAAACAAGTTGATGAACAAGGGGAAAACTACCTCGACTCCCCCGCGAGTAAAAACTCTCCATTCTTTTTTTATTTCGGGCCCATTAATTTAATTAAACATGAAGATCGTTTTAAAAATGGTTTCCCGGCAGTAAATTAGCCCGAGTAACTTAACTCTAATGATGAATTTAGTAAAACGAAGGCGCTCTAATTGGTTTAATAAGTATACAATATAAGGAACAATGGGCTTGAACGTTATCGCCCGTATAATTATATAATTTAATGTTTATTCTACCTTTATCCATCCCATAAGATGTGTATTCCTGGGTATTTGCTCCACTTCCTGTCTCTCAGTTCATTAATTTGGAAGCGGAATAGCATGGGTTCATTTTCATGTACAGCTCCAGTTAATTTATAGGCCCGAAACCCTCAAGATAAAACTTTTTTAAAACGAGGGATAATGAAGCAGAGATAAAAATCTATATAATAAATGTCAAATGGTCGCCTTGTTGAATCTTCTCTAATATTCACTCAATGACCCTCGCATGGGGGAATTATTATGAGAATTAAGACATTCCTCAGAGTTAATAGAGGAAACAGCACTATCATTCAACTCATTGTCTGGATTCTATACCATATGCCTATACCATAATAGGGTCCAAAGTTGTTCAATTGCCTCTTCAAGACTTCTTTCACCATTTCTGTGAATAACTCCATTTTCCTATTATTAAGGCATTGTTCAACTCATAAGTTTGGGCATTGAGGATATTGACATCTGAAGTCGGGAGACTGGACAGCCTTCTCCTATGTAATATTGGTCCCAGAATACACTCCTACTGCGGGTGAATAAGGAGAACTTTATTATCAATTCCAGATACTCAACAGGGATTCTTGGAATGGTCGCACTTTTAAAAACACAAGTAAAATGTGTACAGTTAAATAAAATACGTGGCGACCCAAAAGCCTTTTGGGATACTTTGTACATAATAGCATGCCTTTGAGTTTATTAAGTGAGTATTTCTCGCTTGTTCATTATTTGAATGGAGTTTTCTCTCAACGCGAGTCGCGAGGTGAGTTGTCGGGGCGTCGAGGTCCGCCTTCATTGAGAAAGAGAAATAACCGAGTCGAATAATAATTCCATTTACTTTCTCGCCCTATTCAATTCGATACAGAGGGAGTCAATCGTCCTATTTTACGAAGAATCATTCCTTTCTGGTTCCACAAAAGACCTCTAAGGACGCGAATAATGAGAATTATGTTGAGCGATATATGGCTATTATGTTTATAAAGAGAGAGAGAGAGAGAGAGAGAGAGATTGAGAGAGTTAGGACGGCTGTGTTGTTGAATGTGAGGCGGCCATTAATGCCCCTTCTCATAAAGTCCTCTGGTCCGTGCTACTCCTATTTTTTGGTTGAAAAGAAGGTGAATTGCGAGAGACCTTCTTCTTTCATGACCTGCCCTCACACTTCTCTCTCTCCATTGTAAAGGAAGGAGTCAAGGAAGAATCAGTCGAAGGGATAATGTGAAGGAAAAACATTTTTGGTGAAAAGGGAAAATTCGCCTCGTTGAATGGCCCAAGCTGCCCAAATCCCTTTCTTCCTCTCAAGAACATACATTTAAAGTAGGGTATTATCGAGGGGATCAAATGGGATCTGGGGAGATGCAAGGTAACCTCATTCATTCATCACAGGGATTCATTGTCGTGGAGTTTTGAGGAGGGCCGGTTTTGGCCGACCAGAGCGCGTGGAGGGACTCAATATCATTCCCGGACAACAAGTATGCTTAAATGGATATAGCCACTTAGATCTCCCGGCTGTAACCTCCTAGGTCGCTTATACCTTTCAAAGAGTCAAAATGGGAAAAGAGCAATAGAAGTTATATAAATGAGCTCCTTTTGTGCCTCATTCACTTCTCCTCTATTCTCCTCTTCTACAAATTGAAAAACGATAGACTTCTGGGTATGGGGAATATAAGGGACAATAATGCACTCTTGACTTTTTCAAACCATTTGACTGGAAATGGATATATAAATGGGAATGGATTTTGGGGGGATCTCGCACCGGGCCTCGCTCAAGTATGCCATGAGCCTCTAATATGGTCCTTTAAAAGCCGAAGGTCCACACAGAGAGAGAGAGAGCGGCGACACTTTTTGTTTCTTCTTTGCAAAATACATTTTCACCACTCGAGTGGAGCTCTCGAGGAATATGGCCTTAAGTATATTTGTATTCAAATCCTCTCGGCGTTGAAGTGAAGGAGAGTGAGATGGACAGAGTGAGGAATCACGAGCAGAAATCCACAGGGACGCTCATCGTCCACCTCTCAAATCCTCTTGACTCTCTCCCATGAATAATAATAATAATAGTAGCGATGAGGGTGATAGGCGCGAAAGGTTCTGGCCCTTGACTCAACTTTGTGGAGAAGCTGAAAGGAAAAGTCGAAGTGGGGCCTTTTGATCCAATTACCTCGTTTGGTTTACCCTCGTTTTTGGTCGGCTGGACCCGTGAACGGTGTGTGGGGACGTGGGAGTCCTTTTCAAGCCTTTCACCCATGGAAGAAAAATATTCCTAACCGGATTATATGGTGAGGAATGGATGGCCATGACGAATCAGAGTTGTTACACATTCCTTCTGTGTTCATTTCCACCAATTTGTAATCCCTCCTCTCTCGAGCCTTTTTAATGTCACTCTTGAGGAGTCTCCGAGGTCTCGAAGCCTATCATCCCCCTTCAGTGTAAATAAACATAAACAAATTATATCCGCTCACTCGACACCCGACCACCTACGAGTCTCACGAGAGAGAATTAATACATTCTCATGTTCTCTCCCCCTTTTTACTTCAAACCTCTCGTCAAAATTCTGGGGATAGATGTCAAAATTTTAATTACTTCCTCTCACACCTTTCAATTACACACCTCCCAGTGTGGAGCTCGTATGACACGTTCGTCTAACGCTTTTTTCCAACCTGTCTTTTCAATTTATTAAATAATTCATTCGTTAGTTCAATTCAACGGTCAATTCAATGACTCATTCTTTCGTATAATGCAATAAGGATAAAGAAGGTTTTATTAACAGTAAATACACCATTCAGTAATAAAGAATAATAAAAGTGTATAAAATAAGGATTTGAATTTAAAGTAGATCGCATTTTCTAAATCGATTGGAATTTTAACTTCCATTCCCTGAATGGCTCGAAGGAATGAAGGCCTTTAAATTGTAGTTTTAAGAATAAAAGTTTCATTCATTTTACGATCACAAAATTCCAAATTGAGACGCACAATAGTCCTCAGAATTGCCGAATTTAAGAGGTGATCATTGACCAAAAAAGGGTCATGATGGAGAATAGAAGGCGATTTGTGGTATAAGAGAAAATCCCTAGCGAAATAAGAGAGAAAAAGAGAACCTCGAACGATCTCAATTGCTCAATGGAAGAGGAAATGACCGACAAAGTTTTTTCCCCTGGACAATCGAAGAGGTTAAACGTGGGCATTAAAGTGAGTCGAATCCTCATCTCACAAATGGAGGCCAATTTGAGCAGTAATCGTTTATCAGTCTGAAATAGAAGGATGGTTGTTCCAAAAGGAATTATATATTATGGGTAGGTGTGGTGGGAGGTGGATGGGGCCGATTTGTATTCCTCCTCTCGTGTCCAGGATTCAATTACGGGCCAAGTGATCCACTCCGTCGGTCCAACAACGATGACGGTGACAAATCTGAGGTGATTGAGGAGGCAGACGGATTGACATTCATGGCTGCCCAACTCCTGTATCCTCTCTTATATGACTCTTGGTTGTTTAAGGCTCTACACCCTGAATCAGATTACGAGGGTGAGAAGTGAGGAGGCAGGATTCCGAGAAACAACGACGACGCTCGATACGATACATTTAATTCTCTCCTCGTTCTCATTCAAGCTCGATCTCCTCCGTGTCAATCGAGAGTTACACCTTCAGACAAAGGAAGTATCAGATTCATATTATTTAAACCAACAAATGAATCCTATTCATTCCAATACATATTTCATATTTGGCCATTAGAATCTCAGTAGCCTATACTTGATGTGCACTATTTACTAATCGTAAATGAGCTTCATGTAAAGTTTTTTTTACAAATACCAGAAAGTGTCTAATCGCATCAAACATTACATCTACTAAATGTATAGAATATGAATGTATCTGGCTTAGGTATAAAAAGTATGTTGGTACTGTACTTAAGTTAAGTAACTATCAGTATTTATTTTATATTGTTAGTATATTCGTTTTTTAATGTGGAAGCTGATGCATTACTCACTAATAAAGCTTTTAGAACTTCCATTACATTCTTTTCATATCAAATGATCCTTGGGCTTGAATTCTCAACACTTCATTTTTCAAAATTTCATTACAATCGCTGTCAAATGCATTCTTACTTACATGGTAAGCATGTATTGCTCTTGAATACATAATGATTTCTTATTGAATTTAAATAAAGCAACTGATTAACTATGTACATGCATTGTATACACATTATAGTACACATACCTATCTGTAGAGTACTTACCTGTATAATTGTTTTTACCTATTTACCAATATGTAAGTAGATACCATATACAATACAAGTATGTACACATACATATTATGAACTTTAATCCATGCAGTACTACAGTATTATAAAATAGCCGTATTGAATTACTTATAAGATTTCTTTTATTTAATTGTAAATATAAAAAAGGCTTCATTAAGGAATTAAAAAATTTTAAATAGCAAACCACTCCACGATCACGAATGATAATAGCACAATTTGTATGTTGCATAAAATAACAACCAACATAAATTAATTTGCACTGTTTAATTTTATTTGTATCATCCAATTAGTCTTGTTTATTTAAATGCATCAAAGTGTGCCTAACAGGAACAATCTTTCAAATTAAATCTGCGTGCTGTTGTACTATTACGATGAAAAATCCTGAAAAGTTCGCCACACGAGTCACCTTCTGCTGACAAGATGTTGAAGATGATAATAAGATGAGACTTTGATTTGGAATTTATTCGCTCTTGCCAACGAGATACATAATTCACCCCCAACTTCTCTTTCGACACTAATTTATGAGAGTAAATTATCCTCGAACCCTCGTCATGTGTGCAGAGTTTCATTCGCAATATCAAAGTGACGTTGTTTACAGTGGCACTTTGGCACGAAACCTTGCCCAGCTTTCCTCGAAAATTATTATTATTATTGCAAGGTTTTGGAAATACCATTTTGTGGAGAAATGGCTATATTATGCTCACAATGCTAGATTTTGACTTAAGATTTTCCACAAAGTGTAAGTAATATACAAAGACACTACAGATTACAATGCATAATGTAGTTAGTTGTTTGAGAACACGTTGATAATCTTTATTTTTTGAATTTATCAAATTAATTTATATAAGAGACGCGAGTCATGTTAAGTAATTTAAAGACAACTCACTCTCTGTCAGCTGAAGCTAAGCTGAAGAAGATGGGACAAAATGAGTTGAAAAGACTGGAGGGAAGATAAAGTTCCTTTTTATTATATTTTATATACGAATTAATTAAGAAAGAGGAAATGCTCCATTCTATGTGTTAAAGCTTGGACAATAAATCCACATTTTTCTTGTCATCATGTCATATCGGGAGAAGAATAGGAGATGTTTATTGTACTTACTTAAATGGGAGATCTGCGATGGAGAGATTAAGGAACCTAATCACAGTTGTAAACGGCGTAAATGTCATCTTCTACCAACTCGCCTCGTTAGCCACTCATTCAGGAAGGAGAGAATAAACGCTTGGGAAATAATTGCCATTTATTTGCAGAAATTTGAATGCACATCCTCAAAATACCTCAATTGAGTTTTTCTCATTCATAAATCAAGACTAATTTCAAGATAGGGGATAAAGGGAAAGTGTTTTTGAGCTCATTGTCTAGACTCGCACGGGGGTTCCTCAAAACTCATTTTCTCTTTAATTGAAGAGATTAATGAGCATGATGAACGAGACAAATCAAATAATTCTTATGAAGTGCATTTTTATTCAAATGGCGATGGTAAAGAAAGAGAACAATTTATAAAGTAAGCATGTTGGAAATTATACAAATGGAATTTAATTATATTTAAGGCTGTTGTAATCATTAAAATTATTATCGACATTATTCTGTGAAACACTAGCAGAATTCTATTAAGGGACTTTCTAATAATCAGATTTTCTCTTTCATGCAGCCATGCATTCTCACTTACTTTCCTCTCTTATGAAGTAAGCCTTGATTAAATAATCATTTAGCCTTGTAGGAACAAAGCATAATATTCATCCACTAAAGGTCTAACAAATTGAGAGAAAAAAGGTTTATTATGAAATTTGTGTCCGAATGCAATTGAGAGGATAAAAACCTCATTGGAATGCGAACTTAAATGTTCTTAAAGTCGAATTTTACCACATTAGAGATTTTGATTGGCGATGAAAAGGAATTTAATATTAAATAAATTCGATTCATGAAGCCAATAGATTTCATTCAATGAGAAAAAAGTAGACTTTTTGAGCCCTGGAATTTGGCTTGCCTCCATTATTTGTGGTGGGGACAGGCCCATTTAAAATTCCATGAGGAAAATCTGATCGATTGAGAGTCAAAAAGTCCAATTAGGAGTAATGTTAGTGAATATTTGGAATATTTTTGAATGCTAATGAGAGTGATTGATGGAGGAAGGAGAAGGGAATCAAAGGTCAACAATTGGACCAGATGAATTTAGAAACTCAAGATTAAATTCACAATGTGCATTGAGGACGATAAAAAGGGGGATTTAGGAATTTGTTCCTCGTTTTCCATTTCGTAATTCGGCTCGTTACAGAGTCGATAGGGATAAAATTCTTGAAATTGGGAGTAAACGAGGGATAAAAGAGGAATTGTTAGAGATGTGGAAGATTAAAAAGGAATAAGTTGAGAATTTGAGTTTGAGCCCATTTCCTTAATGTTAATTTTATTATTAATAAATAAATGCAGTGGGCTGATAGCCCTTACTGACTTTCTGGATAAGGTCGCATGTCTCACGTCTCTTGACTTTGATAAAATGCATTAGGCTCCCATTAAGTTATGCATAATGAAAGGCGATGGATTACATTCATCATTCCTCATTTTCATATTTATTCACGTCACTCCTCTCCGAAAACTATCTGTTTAGGTCTGAAAAAAACTTCTTTTAGCTCCATAATATGTCTTCGATACTTCAACACGCAAAAAACGAGAATGTGACGTTTAAATACTTACAATATAATGGGAGGGATCATAAGATCATATTCGATTTCCTTCCAATGGTTACAATATCTTTTGTCCAGCACCGTTCGCCACTGTTCCATGTCGTCCCAAGTCTCCTTCCAATCTTCGAGTCTTCTGTCAACTGGAAAGATGAAATTGAGGCTGCTGGCATGATCAGACTTCTCCGTGCTTCCTCTAATGTATGGTAACTTGTCGTGAAAAATGAGTTTGGTAAACTACAGAAGCTGGGACAATATATAACGTAATTTTTTGTCTCCTTCCTACTCCTCCTCATGGGATGACTCGGTGAAGAGGAGAGAATGGGCCTTTTGTGTCTCTCAAGGGTTGGGCTCCTGAGGACATCATCATTTATTTGCCCCTCTAATCATCTCAGGCCGGAGTGATAAGGCACTCAAGCCCATTGTCTACTGCTCAGGAGCACCAAGGTAAAAAATGATGATTTACCCCACTCACGACAGATATATTTCAAGAGTGAAATTATCTTCCTAATCAGTCCGGTGATCTACAACGACGACCGCGGAGTCCGCCGACATCTACTCCTGTCCTATAACGCTCATTTCCTGCATTCTTACCCCAAAACCTCACTATTCTCACTTTCCATTGTTTTGAGGATTCGGATGGGCGATTGGGATGATAATCAACTCCTGTGAAAACAAAATGACATTTTCTTACCGTTTTAAACTCCACTTGCCATATCATTATTTATGGTAGTTAGAACACAATGGGGACAATACTTCAAAATATGGAAGAGTCATTTCATCACTTTCACTCCCTCTTTCACCCTTTTCAAAAAATATCCGTATTATAAAAAGGCATGAAGGGAGTGGGAAGGATGAATATGCTTCACAGTGGAGTGAGTAATAGTTAATAGACCCTGTTAGTCATATACTATAGTTAAATATGCGAGAGATTATATGGATTTATATGGATTATGGAGAGAAATAAGGAATGGGGAGGAGAAGACGCAAAAATTCCCTTTAAATGGCCCATGAAAGTGGCGGGGTTCGGTGGAATCCCCACGGTGTCACTTTCCGTCCCTCCTCCCCTCTTCCAATGGCTCACGCGGACTCAGCTTACAGGGAGAAGGTCTGGGAGACTTTTATTAATTGCTCCTCACTTTGTTAAACACACTCGTTACTGGGAGTTGCAGGGGAGAGGTTACCGAAACACCACGTCAGTTTTCCATAAATAACAAAATGTCTGTAATGAGCCTCGGCCACGTCGGCCGTGTCCTCCCCAAAAGCCCTTCAACTCCGCGTGTACAAACCGGGCTCACAGATTTCACACAGAGGCCTTTTATTACAACGCGGGTTGTTCGTCGCCCATGTTCTCCTCCCTTCTCTTGTATTCTTTACTAACCGGGGTCAAAAAGCTCCCCTTATGATTCCTCACAATGTGAGAGCAATATTTCAAATTTCAACATGATCCTTACATGGGAGTTTACAAATGACATTTTCGAAATGCTCAGATTTTTTAAATTCACCACTTTTCCCCGTTTACCTTTTTTACTGTAAGCTCATAATCACAAAGACTTGAACATTTGTACACAACATAGAAGTACAAAGATGGTCAGCTGGTGTAGAATGAAGCAGATGTTCCCATTAAGATTTTTCCAATTTTTACTCCGCTGGTACTGGTGGAATCTGTGTTTACTTAATTTAATTATGTACACTTTGGCGCATTTTCACTCATAGTCATGTGGAGGAGATAATCGGAGTTATTTGTGTTAAAAATAAAATCCAGAAGTTCGGCGCACTCATGGTAAATGTGTTGAGTTGAGGCATGAGAAGCGCAAAGTGATTCAAAGGAACCCACTGATGAAGGTTTAATTGCAAACTCTTGATCATCCGCTTAAACCCGTGCCTTAGAGATAAAAGTGGCTGGTAAAATTCCTCATTCTGCACCTCGTATTTCTAATGGGATCCAATTGGGATGTCTGTGAGTCTGGCTAATGTTGGTTTCTCGAACCTTTTAAACCGCATTACGGTCCAACACAGCTGACCAAAAGTTGTAAAGTAGTAGAATGAGTATTTCTATTTAGTAAACAATAAATAAATAAGTTGGAATTTGTATAATTTCACCCTCAACAGATTCCCTTTTACTTCTCACACCGGGTGTTTGGGGAGTAAGCTGCGGTAGATATTTCCAATTCCTCTTAGGCAATCAAGTGATCCTTTTCAAAGGACCGATCTCATTTCCACTCCAAATAAGAAAAGGGTGAGAAGACAAGGGGCGGCGGCTCTATTGAATTTAATACAAACATTGTTCGAAACACTCAGGAGCTCAACCACCATAAGTAGGCCAGAGAGCAAACAAACATTGTCTAAAGGGATTCCGGACTATCTTCACAATGCTTATGTATGTACAAATATGAAGGGCTCGAAGGTCTTTCCAATTATTATTTCTCTAAATATTCAATCTTATTTATACTCAATAATTGTTAAGTTAATATACAAAAATTAAAGTTTACATATTGTAAAATTTATAATATTTAAGCCTTTATTTAATTTTGATTTAATCTAATCCTTAAAATTTAAGTTTAAAAAACTCAAATAATTTAGTGTTAAATAAAGGGGTATATTTAAATGATGCTTTCGATTAGCTCAAAAATAGATTTAAACCGTCGACTTGTAACATTCAGGAAATTTGATCAGCCGTCTCGTTGCTTTTTTACGTGTATTTGTAGATTACATAAAGCCGTTCTCCCAATGTGTAACTCGAGACTAAAACGGCCAAAGTCAAGATGAATTTAGAGCTGAAAGAGATATTTAGGCATTGTAATACTCTGAGGGCTCATTTGTCTCACAATCCAGAACGCGCGTCCCTGTTCGTCTCGGTTGGTCGATTTGATTTGAGGACTAGAGGACGTTCCGTGAATTGATCTTTATATTACCATATGAGAGGAGTCGGTGTGAGGAGAATTATGTAAATGTAAAACGGGGATTTGAGCGGTATATATGAAATATATGGGTGAATAATAAGGTGGTGGTTCATTCTCGCCGCTTCCCCTCCTCCATGCCTGGTTTTTGGCTCGTGAGAGTGAGGGATATAAGTAATACCAGAACGACCCGCCCGCCTTCATCATCATCATCAAGTTAATCGAGTCGGGAAAAGGAGGGTTCTCCGCTCCCTTCATTGGGCACCCGGGACTCAATTTCCACTTTCATTTATTATAGGGTTAAAACGCACAAAGAGCTCCCATATTTCTCCCGATCCCCTTTTGTCTCCAAATGGGACACGCGTTAGGGTTCTCTCCGGTCGTCTCCGTCGCCAGGATGATTCCACTTTCCCCTCCTCTAATCTCTTTCATAAGCCGTAATAATATTACGTCCTATAGGCCCAATTCAACTCTCCGCCTCTTTTACGATCCCTAAATGTGGGTTCGCTCGTTGGTGGCTCGGAGTTTGAGCCTCCTTTTAATTAAACGACACTTACTTTATCCTGCTATAAAACCTCATTTCGAATCAAAATATCCTATCCGCTATACTCACAACCGTAGTTAGGTTGAGTGATTAATAACAATGGTTCCCAAATTAAAGCTCATTCAGCCTAATGCATTTACTCCATGGCTATCGTTCGGAAGAGGAAACGAGGAGACGCGAATGAATATGCGAGCAATTAAACCAACTTCTTTTCGCTAACGAGGCTATATAGAGTGCAATGAATCCATAAAGACCCCCGTAATGGCGATTCTTTTCTTTATTTCTTTCCACGGGCCCCTTTTGGCTTGAAACATTAATTATAATTAATATAAAAAATTCCGTGCAGGAAGATTAATAAAGTTCACTCAAAGGTTCTTTGAATTCATAATTTATGATATTCAAACAAGGCTCTAGTTAAATACTTACAGTATACTATTTACATAGCATGAATATCAATGGTGTATTACACTCTTTGAATATTTATTATAATTAGACATTTAAACAGGAGTGCGTTCGAACAAGACATAACGTTATAAATGGGCAAATGCCATTAAACTTTTGGAAACATTTTGCAATTAAAGTTCAAGCAAATTTCCTTCAATAAAGTAAAACCAACTTACCATATTGCAAAAAACTAAAATAAGTTATGAACGTAATTAAAGATACAAAACTTTGGTATTGGAAGAGAAAATATATGAGCAATTGATGTTGTTGGAACCAATTTGGGTTAAATGGTTTGTTGAATTACGATATTAGAGCATTAGCGTGGTTTAATATATTGGATGTTTGAAACGAATTTACGATTCGTTTAAGTATTCGAAACCACAACTGACTGACTTTGAGTGTGCAAATGTCCAATGTGGAAAAAGTAGCCGTGTTGTAAAATGGAAGAAAAGAATTGAAACATCATTTCTTTTAAGGGTGGAAACCATAAGATGATCGAGTGGATGGTCATAATCGTTAAGGTTTCCTTTGATTGTCCAAAATTCAATATGCAGTTGATTGAGCCTGCCCGAACTCATTGTTTCTTTCTCTTCTCAATGAGAAAAGTTTTGAAGGAAGGCGTGCTGGAATGAGGAGCTATGGAATAATGAGCCAGGAGGAATAATTGGGCTCATTAGAAGTCAAAGCATCGAGGGCGGAATCTCGCTCATTTTCGCTATATTCAAAGTGGCCAGAAAGAGTGGTGAAGTTTATGGGTGCTCCTGAATCTCCCTTTTCTCCTTAATGGGCCCGCGTGGATGAGGAGTCTTCTTCGTATTAGGAATGGCGTGAGGAGGAGGGGAATGGGACTGGATGCCTCGGTGATTGAGGTATTTGAAAGGAGGAGAGAGGAATTGGTTGCCATTCCTTCACCTCCACCATCACCCCTAATCATTTCCCGAGAGGAGATCGAAAGACCCGAGACTCCCTCCATGCCCTAAAACACACACAACCTCCACATATTGACTTTATACGAGGAAGGGAGAGAGAGGAATCCGAATCGCATCGGTCATCGCGATCCTATCATCTGCATTCCGACCCTCCTGATTTATCCACCCCACACTACACATTCCCAATGGTCCAAACCGATTCCCAATCATCATCTGGATACGTTAATTAAGCTTTTGCATGGAAATCGCCTCTTGAGACCTCATTTTGAGCCTTAACACAATTAAATGTATGGCATTCCTGGCATTCTTCACTGTTCAAACAAATTATAAAGTTTTAAGTTCAATTGGCGCTATTCAAACACTGGTATACAATTACAACAGGAATTTACTAGTTTTCCTGAATGTTAACTATTTGTTTAATTAATCCTATTTAAATTCAATATTTACCGAACTTTATAAATTAATAGCTGTTTTTATAAAAATAATTAAATATTTTTAATTAAAAAATAATTAAATTCTTAGATAAGCATTAGATAAAATGACGTGATGGTTGAATTCCGGAAAATAAATTGCAAAGATTTTGGGATTGAAAGCATGAGTATGAAATCTCAATATGTTGACACTCACTCACGTTCTCATTTTATGAGATCATTCCAGTAATGAGCCTCCCAGTTTTTGCAGAAGGCGCTTCATAAATTTGCAAGAGAGCCGAAAGAAACGGTTTTTATTCACAATTGGCTCCTGGGGCTCCTAGACCATTCCAACAAGAGAGCTCTTAATTAACTTCCATCCTGACTTTTATTTATTTTTCCTCTCTTTTCTCCCTCCGTCATCGGTCCCTATTACTCTCAGAGAGTGAGGAAGAGCGAGACAAACTAATTTTCCTCAGGTTTCCTCACTTTTTCTTCCTCCCAACTAACGAACCCACCAAGATCCTGATAAAGGACTAAGGGGGAGTCTTTGCCTCTCAAATTCCCAATCTCCTCTTCACATCTCATCGTTTATCCAGATTTGATTACAGAAGGAGACAATGGACATCTAAGGGCTCACTATGCATATAAGTGAAATATATTTGGGCCTTCATTCTCCTCCATTTTACTGCTTTCCTTTGACGAGGAATAAATTAGGTTGTGAAATGGGTCAGATTAGGATTTGGTTTATTACTTTCTATATACAAAATGTTGATTGAGGAACGTTCATTCATTCAATGTATTCGATAATGTTTATTGTGCATACATTTGAAACACATATACAGTTAGTGTGTATAAGTTTAGATGATTTTGACCTTAATGGTTAAAAGCAATGTCGCATTCCTTCTTCTAATAGACCATCTTTACCTTAAATGTTATATGTTGTAAAGAGATTAAATGATGAGTTTATAGTTATATTGTAATGCATTCAAGTACACAAGTACACAGTATGTAATAGTTAATAGTCAGAGACTGAGGTGCAAGAATTTTTGTATATCTTCAATTGTATACTGTAGTTGAGGAATCTTTGTTTGGATCTTGATATTAGAAAGTTCGGGTGAGAATAGGTGGAATTTTAGCCCTTATATTAAGGAAAGGAATGAGGAATAGATACCCCTCCAATGACCTGATCAATGTCCGCGAGATTACAAGGCGATGGAATTGTGTGGTTTTTCTTCCGCGAGAGAAGGGCATGTTCTGCCTTGTCCCTCTCATACACTCCGCATCCCTTGTGTCCTTTATTTATAATTACCACCTGTAAAGGGATATTTTCCACAGGGTGATAGGGATCTTCGCCTCTCAAACACGTTTCACTTCTCCACAAACTGTCATGGTGAAAACGACTAACGAGATGTTGAATAATACTCCTGACCCTTGGAGGACGAAGGTCCTTCTTGAAATTGGGGAACCCCGATTGAAGGAGACAGGAGAGAAAGATAACTTTGGGATGCCTTTACAAATGTGTGGTTGGTTATATGTATTCCTGATTCAGATTCCAAATCCCACACATACCAACGGGGAAACCATGAAATTTTGAACGAAACATGTATCGACAATTTGGTTTTCATTCTTCGAGGTTGGAAGTAAATAGAGACCTTTTCTGGGTCAATTAATTAGATGAGTTATGAGGAGTTGGAAAGAGAGAATGGAACTAATGATCCTCGCACCTCCATTTATCCTCCATAATTGTTTAGAAGAAAAGGGGTTCGTTCGCTCTTGCTCCATCGTTTGGGACAGAAGAAGGAAGAATGCGTGTTCGTCTTGTGTATGTTTGGAATGGGCCTTCTCCGAACTGCCACATAAACTGTTTTCCACCAGATTCCTTTTCCAAATCTTTTCAAATCGGGGGGCGTGGGTTCTTAGGGTCAAATGTTGGTGTAAAAGGCAATAATTACACTTTGAGAAACGGGGAAAATTATTACTATCCTCTTGAACGTAAACCTTTCGTAGGACTCCATGTACAACTTAAACGCCTTCCTATCTTATAGAATACTTGTATAATGTAAAGTTCTTTTCCTATAATTCGTTATAATGACGATATATGGTAGTTAAAATTCTAACGTTAAGTAACACAAGTACATTTATTCTTTAGCAATGTTAAGCTTTAAATCCACCCGATATATCGATATAAAATTATATAAAAGGTATATTATACCTAAGTGTTATTTAATTAGCTAAAGTGCATTCCCATTAAGACTATGTAATTCTTAGCACAAACGTAACATAATATGATTATAAAGACTTTATTAAATATCAATTCATGTTAAATTAATATAGAAAAATGTTTTTAATTATCGTTTTTTCATCTGAACTATACTCTAATACATTTTAGAAGATTATTGAGAATTGAATTATGTTACTTGACCGGGCAATCGAATATGATGTCACCCGCAAATAATTTGTATAGGAAATAATATCGGTTTATTTGAATTTCTAATGACTTGTCAAGTAACATGATTCAATTCTCAATAATCTTCTCAAATGGAATAGAGTATAAACATAATAAAAACTCATTTGATTATTTAATATTAGTTACAAAATTTAAATGGATTGTTTAGATGACACATTGGCAGCATCCACGCTTTCATGCCTATTTCCCTTCGGGAAATTCATACCCTTCAATTCTCGCTGACATCCTCGGTGACGCTATTGGATGCATTGGATTCTCATGGGTTATTTTAACAATTTTTGCTTATATCATAAATAGTACTACATTAATTTATAACTATAATTGTAGGTAAATTGTTTTAGTCTAATACTTATACATAATACATTGAAATTTATAGGCTGCTGGTCCCGCTGCCACTGAATTGGAAACAATTGTCTGTGACTGGTTTGCTAAAATGATTGGACTCCCAAGTTCGTTCCTTTCGGATTCCTTTGGTGGTGGTGTCATTCAAGTACGTATTCTAATTAACCCTTTGAATTTGCTTTAAATATAAAAAATCCATCCAACTGCAGTCAGTCATAATGATACTTATAGCGTAGGTTAGGTTAGGTTTGATGAGAAATTTATAATTGCTTAACTAACCTAACCTATCCCACTTCGGAGCCAGCCCAGAATTTGAAAAGATTATTAGCGGCCCCATTGTGGGGTCAGACCAAATCAAAGGCTTAGGTTACTTTAAATCGTTAATATATTGTTATTCGTTATTATACTTTAATAACAACATTCTAATATAAGAGTAATGCTTCAATTCAATTAAAATATGTATAAAATTCAATTTTAGACAAGTGCCAGCGAGTCTGTGTTGGTGGCTATGCTTGCTGCCCGAGCAAACGCTGTTGAGCGACTCAGGAGGGAATTTCCAAAAGAAGACGAGCAAGTTATGTTGTCAAGACTTATTGCTTATTGCTCAAAAGAAGCCCATTCTTGTCTTGAGAAAGGCGCCATGATTGCATTTGTCAAGTTGAGGATTCTTGAACCTGATGATCAATTCTCACTTCAAGCATCCACACTCAAAACAGTCCGTTGATTATTTTCAAATATAAAATAATACAGCAATAATTAGACTTATTAAACAATGCTTTTAAACTGACTCAATTTGAAAATTTGATAGGCAATGGATGAAGACATCAAAAATGGATTGCGTCCATTTTTCGTTGGGTTGACCATTGGAACCACTTCTTGCACTTCATCGGACAACTTGAAGGAGATTGGCCCTCTTTGCCGTGACCCCACTTATGCTTGTTGGCTTCATGTTGATGCGGCTTATGCCGGAAATGCCATGATTTGCCCAGAATTTCGTTACCTTTTCGAAGGAATTGAGGTAATTGTATAATTCATATAAAGTTTTTAAATTTTTTTAAAAATATTATTTAATTTATCTAATATTTTTTAATCTAATAACCATTAAGAAAAGTGTACTTGTTCGAATTTTGTATTGTTAACATTTTCTTCATAGCATGCTCATTCTGTTAACACAAATTGTAACAAGTGGCTTTTGGTCAACTTTGACTGCTCTTGCATGTGGTAAGATTTTGTAAAAAAGAATACAATTATCTTCTTATGAATTGTCAATTAACTTTCCTTTTCTTAAAGGGTTCAAGATCGAGTCAACTTCACCCAAGCTCTTATTGTCGAACCGTTGTACCTTCAGTACAAAGGATCTGACCAAAGCATTGACTACAGAGTACTAACCATAAATATTTTTTCATTTCTTTCTTACATTCAAATCTCTTATAAAATTAAGTCATTTTTCCCTTTTAAATTTTTTGTTTAAACCCCTAGCATTGGGGAATTCCTTTGAGTCGTCGGTTCCGTGCATTGAAACTCTGGTTTGTCATCCGAATCTACGGAGTCGAGGGACTTCAACGGTACATTCGGGAACATTGCCGACTTGCCAAGCTCTTCGAAAACTATATCAAATCTGATGCCCGTTTTGAGGTGATGAACAAAGTGGTCTTTGGGCTTGTGTGCTTCCGTCTCAAGGGAAACAACCAGTTGAATCAAATGCTCCTCGCCACGATCAACGCATCAGGAAAGCTCCACATGGTCCCGGCTTCTCTTGGAGACATATACGTCATTCGGTTCTGCGTTTGCAAGGAAAATGCTTCTGAGAACGACATGAGTAAATATCGAATTTTATAAATCATAATTAAAATTACCAACATTTAAAATTTATTCGGCTTTTAGAATATTTATGAATATTGTTGAAATTTTCTAATACTTATCTTTTCGTATTTTAGAGCATGCTTTCAACGTGATCAAGTTGTACGCTGACGAAGTTTCCGGAGCCAAACCCGAGGTTGGTGATGATGGTTCTGTGTTTGAAGAAGGAGATGGGTATGGTAGACGTATGAGCAAAGAAACAGCAGATATTTTAAGCGAATTAGAGGAAATGAACAAATATACACTTGCTCGACGAACTTCCATGGTGGATAATATTGTTTGCCGCATGTCGGCTGATTTAGATGGTCATGAATTTACTCCAAGATCCCGGTCAGGGTCAGTTTATCCAGTTTCGGACTTTGTTGATGGGTTTGAGCAAATTTCTATAAAGAGTAGATCAAACTCCCTTGTTCATACGCCTACTCTTACCCATTTCACCGAAGAGTCACATACTGAGCAATAATGAATTATACATTTAATTGAATTCTTGCGCTTTACAATATACTGTCGGGTAAAAGTTCGCTCTTGACTTCCCGCTTTTTAGATTTATTTAGATCAGCATTTAGATTAACATTATCTATAATCTATCACAATTATAGTTATGTTAATCTAAATCCTGATCTAAAGAATTATAAAAAGCGGGAAGTCAAAAACGAACTTTTACAGGACAGTAATTAGGAATCTTGTGTTATTTTATAATTTTATTAATGATCAGTTCAATTTTATACATTACTCTTAATGTACTACTTGCTTAAGCTTTATTTATACTGATAGATATTTAGCTTGATTTCTCCATTACCATGTTCTGAAAAGTTGCATAGTGCAATTCGTGCATTTAATCTTTTTGTTAATGTAATTTGTAATTTGATGAGCTTTTATAATTGTTTTCATTTCCTTTTAGAAAACAAAGTCTATCAAATAGATTCCTTCCAAATCCTTGGACTTTTCGAATCATATTTGCCAAATTCCTGTTTCCTCATCATTATTTCCTTTATATGCCAAATTTTACCTATGATTGTAAACCAACCTGTTAAAATTTTAAGTATAAATTAATCTTAATATGTCATATTGTATTATATGAATGTCCCTTGTAATATTGGCACTGTCTGGCCTTTAAAATACTTCTATTTGATAAAAAAAACATTTCTGATTTTTGATGAAGAGAATAAAATCTCAGTAATAAATCCATCCTTATTTGTTTCTCTAAAAATATTTTGGGTGATTTTGCATAAATCTTATATGGAATTGACATGGGATTTGAAAAACATGATTCACTACAAAAACAAATTGAATAAATTACATGAAAGCAATATAACTTATGAATGGAATCGAGTGAATGAAATTCAATTTCGTACCATTTAGAAACCATTTAAATATTAGCAGAATTAAAACCTTTTTATTCCCTTCTTGTAAATGTGCATTAAATTTTTCATCATCTTCATTTATTCTTCTTAATTACAAGTTTATTCCACAACTATTGTTTATTTGATGGAAATACAAACAAATACAAACACTGCAAGGAAAATATACACTTGTAAATACAATCACGGAATCGAATTAAGGGCGAAATCACGCTTAAAAACGAAGCACTTGAAGCCATCATTCAAATGATTAGGGAAACGACTCAAATTGAAATTAGGGACTATGTGAAAGATCTTCCGGAAGAAGTCAATTTTGATTTTAACCGAAGATCTGTAATGACATATTACACAATGAATACAATTTTAAAAATCTTTTCCATATTTCCTCCTCCTATAGGATTCAAATCAATTGATCTTATAGGATCTTACAAGTAATAAATCTTTTGATAAGATTATATCATACGTTAAACATTTACACATTAACCATAATAAGTTAACCTACCATACTTACCATTACCATACAAAATATAAATATTGAACAATATTGATACAATTACAGAGGAACAGACTGTTGCACTTCTACAAATAGCATGCTTTGGTACTGGGGATTCAGCTCAGATCGGTGTCTGACCACTGACCAAGCGGAAAAATTTCATGGACTTGTTTCAAAATCTGCATTAAATAATCTCGCCTCTCTCGCTATATGGCCAAAAGAGGAAGTGATCGAAGAGAGAAATATAATCGTTAAAAAGATCTTGAAGAATTCTCCACTCTTACGTTCTTTGACTCTTCGCGGTGCAGTCGACGACAGCGTTCTTTTAACTGTGGCTAAATTCTGCTCTCTCTTAACTCGAATGGATTTTGCACGATCACTCAAAATCACTGATGATGGTTTAAAAAACCTTGCGCTAATTCGACCAAAACGTCGTCTCAGCAATATCAATGCCATGATTCATGAATTAATTGGCTTTTCTTTCACTTCACGACTCCTTGGATTGAAAAATAATCAACCAATTGCCCAAACAAGATATATGAATGAAGATTGGAACACGTTCCATTTAAGACAAGTGAATGATGATTGGAAAACTCCTTGTGCCAAAAACTTGCAAAGCATCAGATTTTCACTCAACAGTAAAGTGACGAACGCGGGGCTTCAAGTTCTTGGTCTTATAATGGACATTGGATACAGAGTTCCAAACCCAGCGGACGTTGTCGGCCCAAGCATCCCAGAATCATTTTTGGTTTAAGATATCAAGTTGGACTGAAACTCAATTTCTTAAAAGAGGCTTTTGAACGAAGTGGATGTAAATTCACATTGACTGAAGTGGAAATTCTTCATCTGGAAAATGTGCTGAAAACGTCTTTGAAAAGCTCTGATCAATCATTACAATCAAATTTTGAAATTGACGTGTACAAACTACCGAATAGGAATTTTGAAATTTATGCAAGAAAATTGGGATGTCTTTACATTCGAGTAATAATTACAAAATCATCATTAGTTTTACCAATCCTATTGTAATTTTAACTAAAGAATATTTAGTTTGCAATAAGATTAGGGCCTCAGGTCAGGGCCTGAGACCTGAGGTGAGGCCTGAGGTCAAGGCCTCAGGGCTATTCATGTAATGATGTAATATTTTTATATTGGGAAATGTAGAGAATTCCCATTTGATTCCTGATATGTTCAAGTTAATACTGATAACACCAATGTATACTCAGAGTATGGTTCAATTGTGCAATTATTATAGGGATTTTTCGAACTTCAATTGTCCCCATTTCCAACGGTCACAAAACTTATGCCATGGGAGGATTTTAGTTGGACTTATCGATCGATTGTCACTCTCTCAGAACTCGCCATGTATTGCCCAAATGTAAAAAACATAAAAGGACGCTTTACCGGAAATCTCGACTCAAGCCTTCTTAGATTTTGAGCTCTAGAGTTTGTTGACATATGGACTTTGGACGTATGACATCATTTTCATAGAATTTTTAAAACCTAAAAATCCATTTCAATTGTAGAGATGGGTAAATAATATCTTCAATACAAATGTACTGCAATTCCACATTCAAATTAGATAGAATAATCTTAATTTAGGACACAACGATTGTTTCATTGCTAACGCGGTCTGACAGTTTGAAAATCATTGATGCGAAGAACGTTCGGATCGAACTCGTCGAAGACCGAAAACTCACCGATGACCACATCAATGAATCTATCAACAGTCAAATGATTCCTGAGAGCCTTGAAGAATTCATCGTCCGCCCAACTGACATTTCCTTAACTGCCCTAAAACGTCTTATATCTGTTTGTCCTAATATGAAAAGAATCGGAGATCTCGAATGTTGGCCGATCAACGAAGAAGAAATCGAAGAATTGAACAAAGAACTTAAAAGCGTGAATTCTCAATGTTCTCTCATTGTCACAACATTCCCTCCACGTTTAACGCCCATTCCTGGTTTCGAATATTAATTACTTATTTATATTAATAGCAATGAAAAATGTGTAATTGTGCTTGTTTTTAATGTTTCAATTATAAATGAATTTAAAAGATCAATAATAAAGTTTTTATTGCAGTCCGTCTCTACCCAGAATCTTACGACAAGGAGCATAAATTTTTAGCTTCTTTGATTAAAATTTCATTAAACCATCCATGTTTCATCTCATTCCTTTTGCTCACTTTTTCCATCCCAGAACGTAAGCATTCACATCTTGAAAGAGTTGAACTATGAACTCGAGCACAATAATAATAATTATCATCCTGTTCTTTATCATCTGGAGAGCATTGAGATGTGAGGAAAGGTCAGACAATTGACAATTCTCTTTTTGTTACAATTCCTCCTCCTTCGCTCCGTGTCCCATCCTCGCGTCTCTTGAGCTTCTCAATGAATTTATTTTTTTCCTCTTTCGTGATTCCACGATAATGAGGTCGGTTTGTAGTACTACTAGAACTATCAGTCTGCTTATCCTTTTTAACCTCATCAACGATGAAAAGAACGAGGAAGACCAGCAAATGCAGACCATACAAAAGAGCGAGTTGCTGTGATTCGAACTTGTTCCACTATTGTTTTGTTATGGATCGTGAATAATTTGTGTTTCCGATTCTGTTTCTTCATTTGGTTCTTCAACACCTCCATGATTCTTGTGATGGTGTGGGTGGATGGGTTTACCACCGGAATCTTTTAAATGATGTTCTTTAGAATTTATGCTGTTTTTCTACATGGGGGTTGAACGGTCTTGTTGGAGAGGGCTCTTTGATCCAAAATCTTCGGATTTTAATATTACACTCTTACGTTGGTGATGAGGACGGGGATTAATATCACTTTGACTTATTATTTTGGTTTGGGATTGGGATCCTTGTGTTGGTGGTGAAAAATATTTATTCATAATGAAATGTTTTATTGTATTAAATTATTTAGTGTTTGCTTTTATCCAATGCACTCTGAACACTCTGGAGAACTTTGGAAGCATATCGACTGGAATATCAGTAAGGGTCTATTTCAAATTTCGATTTATTTTTTATGGTTTCTAGATATTTTAAAATTTTAAAATTGACTAATTTAAAAGATATAATGGATATTAAGCCAAATAATGTGACACGATAAAAAATCGCCTAGATTAATAGAAGATTCTTGAAAATGTCTTACATTCTCTTCTAGTTCTCATAATTTCACTTTTTAGATAGATGAATGTGTTGAGTAACAATACTGGAGTTAATAAATGTAGCTTTACGCTACATACAGTCTATCTAAATGTAGAAATAAGACGTATTTTCTTGCTAATTGTTCTGGAATTTTTTTCAATCGGAGTCATACCGGTTTCTTATAATATAATTATCATTATAAACCTACAGTTTAAAAATCCCATTTTAAATGACCCTGTTTGAAGTTGAAAAATCTGTTAAATCTAAAATATTTTTTGAGAAATTGAACGAGGATTTTTACTTAGGAATAAATGATGACTTGCCTAACTGGATGAAACTTGATAAAATATTATTTTATCCAAGCTGGATAAAACATTTTTTAATTACAACAGAAACAGATGAATTTCACTTAATTTCATTGTTCATTCCAAGTTTATTTTCCATTATATCATATCTCATACTTCATCCGATTCATCTTATTATTTATCTTTATCAATTTATTTTGCTTAATATCCATTATATCACTTACATAAGTCAATTATAAAATTACAAAATATCTCTAGAAACCATAAAAAATAAATCGAAATTTGAAATAAGCCCTTACCAGTCCCAATTATTCTAAACCACGTCTGTTCTTTAATTTAAATAATATTATAACTTAACAAAATACTGACAGATCGCGAATCAACGATGAAAATTGTAAATATGTATTAACTTATGAACTTTGTAAAAGGCCTTCAATGTTTCCTTCTCATTTATAAATAAAAATTTATTATGAAAATATTGTTTATTTATGCTTAATTGTTTTTTAAGATTAACGAATAATAGACCCTGTAACTTATAACAAGTTTAATTTATGCCAATATGCCAATTTATACAATATACAATGAGTACAGTCTCATTGAGTAATTTGAAAGAATTTTATTGTATTTTTAAAATTCATAAAATTCGTTATATTCAAAGATTTACAATGGGCATTTTTTATGATTTCCTTCTATCAAACATATCATATTTTATATCTAATAGAATATCAATGTAAGCTTTCCAATGCTAGAATACTCCATGAATCATGAAATATTTTTAGGAAAACATTGAATTATATCAATGTCATTTATCCGATATTCAATTAATCATGAATTAACTATTCGACTATTTAGTTTAAAAACATTAAAATGAAGGTTTCACTCTACTTATTGATTCCACTTCAAACATATCAATTCATATCTAGTGATTAAAAATTTAACACACATCCTATTATTTATTTGGTGCTTGAGACGACACAAAAGACCTAACATTAATTGTAAGTAGGTACTTCACAACTTCGCATTTAAAATGTACAATGATATCATGATATGGTTTCAATGTTAAATTTTTAATCGATTATATTTATTGCATTACTAATTTTACATTCTTGAAATTAAGAATGTACATAAAAATATAAACCTTACAATAATTCATTTTTAATCAAAAAAATACGTTCTATTTTCAAAAATGGAACCGCTATTTTTACTTTCCTTCGCATTATTAATTTCTTGTGGAGTTAATTCAAAAAGCTTCACAGGGCGTGAAGATACAGATGGACTTTACAACATTGGCGTAGGAATTGGAGATGTGACAGGTCCACCAACTGAACTTGGAACGGTAATTCAGTAGAAAGAAACCATTTGATAGAAAATCTCAAGATTTAGCCTATTTATTTTGCATAATGACACTTTTATACCTAATATTTTAAAAAAATACCTATATTGCATAATGTGTGATATTAATTCTAATATTGTAGATGGGATATTTCCCTTCGCTTCCTTTAATTGGAATCCATACAAGATTATATGCAAGATCATTTATGGTCCAATCCATTACTTCTCAAGAGAGATTTGTTTTCGTATCACTCGATTTAGGATTAATGGACCAAAACATTAAGTTTGAGGTTAGAATTGAATAAGGAACAACATTAAACTTTTAATTGTAACATTGATTATTAAATCATTTCTAAATTCCGTTTCAGATCGTTAAAATCTTACAAGAGAAACACGGCGACATTTTCTCTGCGGATAATATTATCTTAAGTGCCACTCACACTCATACAGGGCCATCGGGATTTATGCAATACCGAACATTTGGTTTTGCCAGCGCCGGATTCAGTCCAAAAAATTTTAAAGCTATTACTGATGGAATTGTCGAAAGTATTGAAATGGCTTATAATGGACTCACTCCTGGTCATGTATTCATGACCAAAGGAGACTTGGAAAACACAAATGGAAATAGGGCAGGTGGATCTTATGATAAAAATCCCCAAGAAGAACGAGAAGAGTAAATGACAATTTACATAAATAAGCTTATTATCAATTGCAACATTCTGCAATATTTTTAATGTTTTTTTGATTAATTAAAGGTACGGTCTTGATAACACGGTCGATAAAGAAATGACAGTTCTTAGATTTGAAACAGTTGATGGATCGCCAATTGGTTGTCTCAATTGGTTCGCTGTTCATCCCATTTCAGTTAATGGAGTTGGCATGATGTTTGTCAGTCCGGACAACAAAGGAGCTGCAAGTTTATTCTTTGAACAAGAAATTGAAAAAGGTGTGAGACCCGGAAAAGGAAAGTTTGTTGCTGCTTTTGCTTCAGCCAATTTAGGAGACGCAAGTCCAAGTACCAATGAATACAACTGCGAAGAAGAAGTTGGGGCAGAAAATTGTCCTGAAAATAGTTTGCTGGATTCAAATCTTCGAATTGTTGGAAGAAGGCAATTCCAAAGAGCTCTTGAACTTTTCAATGACAAAGACTCCTCAGTGATGCTCACAGGACGGCTTCAATGTGCACATCAATACATCAATATGACTAATGTTGAGGTGAGACTTTTAAATTTTCACGATTACTACACGATTATACAGATAATAATATCGGGAGATCCAAAAGGAACGCAACCCATTTACTGTGTGTTAGGATAGGGGGAGTTGAAAACGATTTTGTACTTTTTAAATATATGCTTCATAATTTACGCACTAATTATGAAATCCTCATTTTATAACTCGTTGAGACTTATATAAAAACTGTTAGTTATTGCGAGACACAAAGACTTTTTGAAGAAGAATTTGTTGGGAGAAATACATATACACCAGAACGTGGGTTGCGTTCCTTTTGGATATCCCGATATATTTGAGCCATTTTTAATTGTCAAAATTATTACACACAGGTTATTGTAAAAGATGAAAATGGTGATGATATGACTGTGCACACTTGTAAACCAGCATTAGGATATTCTTTTGCTGGATTTGAATACTCCGAAGAAATGGATGCGCTCAGAGATGCTCTTTGGCTTGACATGAAGCCAAGTGAAGAAATGGTCGCATGCCAAGAGTAAGTTAATCTATATTCTGCCAAATCATAGATTTATAATATACCAATAATTACCCACAAATTGAATCTCCGAAAAACCTCTAATAAAATATGGGGAATAAACTTCTAGGTAATCATATTTAATACGAGTAAATTACATGAACGTTCGATACAATTTCAGACCCAAGAAAATTTTCTTCGCTGTAGGAGAAAACTTTAACCCATATGATTGGTCTCCAGCCGTCGTTGAGACCCAAGTATTCAGAATCGGTGATTTCTACATAGCAGCTATCCCTGGAGAATTTACCACAATGTCGGGTAGAAGATTGAGGAAAGCGATGACTGCGGCCATTAAAGCCGTTGACCCAGAAAGTGATCCAAAAATCATTGTAGCCGGTTTGAGCAACGATTATGCTCATTATATCTCTACTCCCGAAGAATACGATAATCAAGGATACGAAGGAGGATCTACACTTCATGGGAAATGGACTTTGAATGCTTATTTGGATCAATATTCAAAACTTGTATCATTACTCATTCAGGTTTAAAATAAAATAAATTATACAAGTATATATACTTATAGTTTAATATTATATAAAATTAAATTCATAATTGACCTTAATTATTTATAATTCAAATATTTGTTCAGGATGAACCTATTCCTGAAGGTCCTCCACCACCGAATCTCATGGACTTACAACCACCGCCTTCTCCAATAAGACCAGATGTGGCACCAAGTGACGTGGCTAAATATGGTGATTGTATTCGGCAACCATATCCTATAGCTGTTGTTGGTGAAGCAATCTTTGCTTCTTTCCGAGCTGGAAATCCTAAGCATGATCCAATGAGAGGAGGAACTTATTTCACTTTTGAAAGAGAGAATGACAATGGGAGATGGGATGTTGTGAGAACTGATGGAGATTTTGATACAATGTAATTCAATTTTATCATCACACTTATTAGAAGTCTACAACTTATAGAATACATAAGAATCAGGTTCAACTTTAAAATGATAGAAGTCTAAAAACTAATGATTGCGTTTCTATTTTTTATATAAAAAGATTTGAATGGGTCCGAACTACAGAAGAAATTAGCGAAATGAGAATTAAATGGGTAATGCCACAAGATACAGAACCTGGAAATTATAGAATTCGTCAATTTGGGTATTATTGGACTGGTGGTGAAACCGAACCAATGCCTTATATTGGTAAATCAAACACATTTGTGGTAAGAGCGAGAACTGCATAAATACATAATGAAGAAGTTATTTATTATTTTATAAATATGAAGAAATATAAATTTTCAATTATTGATGTAAATTAATTTATTCAAAATTGCACGTATAAAGTAGAGTATTAAGAAAATTGGTACAAATTTCCTATATCTTTGAATCAGATCATTTTTACATCACTAAATACGAATATTGACATTGTATTTATTTTGCCTTTCTTGTTTTTCTAAAGAGTAGAAATAAGTAATTATTAGCTTGCACAACACACTGTTCGCTTATTAATACAGTAATAGAGTACAGACAAAGAGAATTTCAAGAATTGATCAACTATTGCATTGTAATCAATATTATTAGTAGTTTTTTCCAAATAGTAAAGAGAAAATAAAGTATAATAATTATTATTATTTGTATTCAATAGAATAAGGTCTACTATATATATTAAAAGATTGTTTAATATTAAACAAATGTCTGAGCAATAACAAATACTTACATTTACATTTATAGATATATTGTAATAGTATCAGTATTTATTAAATAAAGAGTCAATTGAATGCCCGCTTTATTTACAAATCAATATGAAATTATAATGGAAAAATCTAATCAAATTATATTATGACAAACAACCACTTTTAGCCAAATGACAAAATTAAACTATACATTATTCTAACCTGCTCGAATGAAAAGTTAACTATACTATCATTACTAGAAAATATTTTGGTGTTTCTTGAGTGAATTCGCAGGTGAATAATTCCCTTGTTTGTTCCTGTGAAGTGAAGGACAATTTGGTGGGCAGACAACGTGATGAGGTGACCAAGACGCATTTGTGGAATTTGTCATTGAAGCAACAGAAACGAGGGATTGGCTATTAACGCCTTTGAGACTCGTCGCTCCAAGCCAATTACGGAGTGTCATGCGGAGTTCCGTAAAATTCGGTCTAAAATGAAATATTACAAATTTTTAACCCACATCTAACATTAAGATATCAGTAATTAATGATTTGATAGGTTTCCCTAATGTAGATTTTTTAGATAGTTGTAACATCTTATAGGAATTTACTAGTTAAAGTTAGAGTATAATTATAATATTTATAAAAGACAGATTGTTATATATTACCTTTTATTTGGAATATGATTCCAACAAGAAAGCATAAGAGCATAAGCTGCAGGCGGTGAACACTAAAACACAATGATAAATTATTATGATTTTCTGAAAACTGTTGTTTGGATTAAGAAAATGAATCATGTTTATTTACCTCGGGAGTAGGAAGAAGTTGGCGTGATCGAATTAAATCAACAACTGCATTATTAGGATGGCCTTAATGTAATAAAAATTAAACATGAGCTTTATTGAACATTATTGTATATATTAAGATTATTAATATTACCATAATATGGCTGAAGACCATAAGAAAAGATTTCCCAAAGAAGAACTCCAAATGCCCAAACATCGGATTCGGTAGAAAACTTTCCAAAAAGCAAAGATTCTGGAGCCATCCAACGCACTATAAAATTTAGAATTCTCACCAATTAACATTGAATAAAAATATTATCAATCACAAAATCCTTGTAAATTTCATATAAGAAATTACCTGGAAGAAGACTCTTCGACTCAACTCTGTAATAGTCACAAGAGTAAACATCTCTGCTAAGTCCAAAATCTGAGATCTGTTGTTTAAAATAATTAAAAAATGAGTAAAATTGTGATCAAAATTGTAATTGTTTCTTTACAATATAACTGCATTATGTGTTTACCTTAACAGTCAGTTGTTCTCCAACGAGGCAATTTCTCGCAGCCAAATCTCTATGAATATAATGATGAGCTGAGAGGTATTCCATTCCTAAAATATATGTAAATTTTATCAAAACAAAATTAAATATTTATAAAGTATGTATAAAAATTATTTTCACAAACCAGCTGCCACTTGGCATCCCACAAAAAAGAGCTGCTGAGTTGAGAGGAATTCTTGCCCATTCCTCGGAGACATCCGAATGAGAAAATCATGCAAATCTCCTCCAGGCATATATTCAAACACCATTGCCGGAGGATCTTTTGAGACAATTCCAAGTAGGCAGACAATGTTAGGATGATTGAGTTCTACCATCAGCTCAGCTTCATGGAAAAACTCGCTCTCTAAAAAACGTTTAATTAATTTTAGAACTACTAAATAAGCCAATCACTCACACTCACATATTATGTATTTATTCATTTACTTGTACAATATTAAAGGTTAAATAAATAATATGTTAAGTGTATTTATCGTAATTACTTGTCTTTTGTGTTGCGCCGTCTTTGAGAGTTTTGATCGCCACAATGACGTAATTATTTGATAACGCAACTTCTCCTTTCCAAACTTTGCCAAATGCGCCTAAAATAAAATAAATTTTGAATCAATGAATAATCATCGTAAAATATGAGTTAAATTGCATTATATATTCAAAAATTGTCGTTACCTTCTCCAAGTTCAGAAAGGAATTTTATGTTCTGAACTGGAACCTCAGGAATATTTTTCTCCCTCCTGATGAGTGAATTCATTTCAACGACGTCACGTCGTTTTTTCTTCCCACAACAAATTGTTTTTTTACAACAACACATGCAAAAGAAGAAAAGAAACATAATGGCCAACATTCCAACTCCACCTCCAGCAAATAGCCAAATTTTATTTTCTGTAAATGGCATAAAATTGTTGTTATTAATTAACCAAATTAGATATATAAAGTATAATATTAAAAAAGTAATCAAATTCCTAAGATAGGTTTTTGTCAATTTACCAAAGGCAAAAATCCCACATGGAGGAATATTGCATGGCTCCTTTGTAAAAGTATCTGAGTCAGAGAAACACCAAGGCTTAGGTTCAATTCCTCCTGGATTTCGGCAGAATGAATGACCTCCCATTAGTTCGGGATAAGCAGAAGATTTAAAGATGATTTGATGACTCCATGGCCGACATGGCTATTAACAAAAAAGTTTAATGAGATTCAAAATAATTGTTTATTATGAAGAAAAATAATGTCTTACTTCTCCCTTTTCAGTTTCATCAGCAGTTCCTCTATAAATGGGAATAAACATTTAATATACATCATAATTTAAAGTAAATGATCCCTTAGTATATACATATTTGCTTTTACCTATAGAGTTCTCCTTTAGGATCAAGTGTGTCGAAGCATTGATGGGACTCTTCAACAATGGGAGCGAGATGTGGAAGCCCGAGACGAGTGCAAGTTGAAGATTCTTTGGATCCAATTGGAGGAAGTTGTGAGCAAACAGGAATTGGAAGAGTTTGTCCAATTAGTGGATGTCTTTTAGCCAAAGCATATTCCTCCCTATAAATTAAACTTTTAAATGCTCTATCATCGTTATAACATATCTAATTGTAACTATCTTATTTAACTTACCGACAAAGATCGTGTTCGAGCAATTCGCATTCCTCGCGACAAAGTCTTCGTGGAACAACAAAGTCTCCTTCTTCTTCGTCAGGACACAAAGGGAAAGAAGAGTAGCAAAGCATCGGAACTGCAAATTCCACACATCTCTCAGCTATTTCTCTATAAAATATGAAACCCACAATTAACTTTGGCAGTTTTCAAACTTTACATATAATTCAGGATAAGACTAAAATACAAATAACATTTTAAAAATGATGTGGCTTATTACTGTGAATGTTTAATGACTTTGATTGCCTCGACGAGTTTGCCTTCAAACTTCTGTTGAGATGGAAGAGAATGAACGTAAATTCGTCTTCGACCAATCCAATCACGACAAACCGTCCCATTGTACTCCTGAAATCATTAATCATTAATTTCATTAATCACTCTTGTAATATTATGGTATCACAATGGCAATTAATACGAGAATACTAGGTATATAAGAAATCAGTTAATTCTAAAGCTAATGTGACTAATTTAATATAAAAGTCAACGACGGAATGATTAATTTCGAATGCGATGGATATTTATCGTGCTTACCTGACAGATTCCATCGGCATCTACAGGAGGTCGAAGAGGCGGGTCAACAATGGCAGTGTTAACCCCCATTGTGTCCCTTTTGACACTTCGGGTTTCTGGGGTTTAAAGCGGGCTTGAGGGAGTGGTCGATGACATTCGGGGGATTCTCTCACCCTTCCCGCTCCGAATTCAGCTCTTCTATACCCCCTAGTCAAAATATGAATATCTCATATGCCCCCAAATAACATTTAGTGAACAAAGATAATTAAAGTTCCTATTACACAAGAATTGGAATCCTTAATATATTAAAAAAGAATATATTTGATTAGAGTCTAAAAGAAAGTTAGTCTAACTAAAATAGTACTTTCCGAATTAACCCTTTGAATATGCTTTAAATGAAAAAATATAAATAAATTTTATGGGAGTAAAACTTAAATTTCAAAGCAGAACTATGGCATTTTGTATATTTAATAGTGGCCCCACTTCGGGGCCAGCCCAGAATTTGGAAAGATTATTTGCGGCCCCATTGTGGGGTCAAACCATCTCAAAGAATTAATGATGATTGTTGTATTAATCATGGATTTATTCATGAATTTTCTCCTTTCTAATATTGTTAAACAATTAAACATGTCATTCAAGATTTTAGATAAATTTGGTTATACATTACTGATAGCTAAGCACTAACCGAAGCTGTCTCGTTTAAAATGCTAACTTGCTTTATCTTTTTATCTTTATTGTACTTATATTGTCATAAAATGAATGTCTCATTCTGCACTGGTTTCTAATACAATGCAAATCAACGCTATAAATTCAACTCTGTGACCGCGAAAGTTTCGGTTAAAGAAGTAAGCTGTAAAACTCTGTAAAAGTGCTTTTTTATTTCAATTTCTGAAATTGTAAAGCATGGTCACAAATTTTATTAAGACAAAGAGTATTTAAAGATAATTTTTAAGAGATTTATAGAATATAGTTAGATATATTAGCCATTTGTTGTTTTACATAGTCGATCATATAAAGAATAAAATATCGTTTCGAGATTAAAATGGGAAAAGACAAAAATCGAACTAAAGGAAATCTGAAGGTAGTTTTCACATTTATTAATGAATTTAAAATTTACCTAATTATTGATTAATTGTAATAATATTTTAACAATTGTAGCCGTCAAGCTCAGGAAGAACTGCTGAGATTTTGTTTAAAAGTCAAGAAGGTGGGTTTTCCGGTGGGTTTTCAACATCAATTCATGACCCTGAAGGACCCGACTCTCCACTTTCCACCGATGTAAAGTTCATTATTAGGAAACTCTCCAAGAAAGATTCAACGACGAAGATTAAAGTGAGATTAATATTAAAAATACCAGACATGATTTAAGATAAAATGGTTTACAGACTTCCTAAATCTTATATTTTAATTTAAGGCCCTGACAGAATTACTTGATCTTCTTTCATCTGAAGTTTCTGAAGACACTTCAACAAGCTCGACATCCTCCGACCTTCTTCCATATTGGGCGAGGATTTATTCTAAAATAGCCTCCGATGATTCTCGAAAAGTTCGCGAGCTCTCTCACTCAATTTTATCCCAACTTGGAAATCGAGTTGGACGGAAATTGGCCTTACAACTCAAACTCCTTGCCCCAACTTGGTTTCTCTCTCAATTTGACATTTTTGCTCCGTGTGCCTCCGCCGCCACCGCAGCATTCAATTCCATCTTTTATACTGAACAAAAGCGCAAGGACGCACTTGTTTTCTGCCACGATGATCTTGTTGGACCAATTAAAGGCTTCATAACAAGCTCAGCATTTTCTTGGAAGAAAACGGATCCATCTGGAGATTCGTCCGAACCTTATGAACTTCGCATGATTTACTCTGCATTATTAGGGCTGAAAAAGCTCCTTGAATTGCAAATACCCTCAGATGAGTTTTTGACTGAAATCCTTGAAAATCAACGATTTTGGAAAATTTCTGCTAACGAGAATATTCTCATCCGAAGGAGCTTTTATGATTTAATATCAACTTTTGTTCAACATAAAACAGAGTTATGTTCGAATTTACCTGGGATTTCTACCGAGTTAAATCGAGTGATTGAACATGCACTAAAAATTGAAGGTGTTGATGGACTTAACAGCTTGTGGAACGCCATCATTGTTTGCACAATTGAGGGGATTTGGGGAAAGACAGAATTGGCCAAATCTCATCTTCTTCAATGTTGCCGTAAAGGGTTTTTCGGGATGGCTTCATCACTGGCCCCTGCAGTTCTCCCCATGATAGCCAAGATTGGAATTGATGAAAAGTTTGCGAAAGGGCTTTTGCAAGCCATTGAAAATGGATATTGGAGTGAGCGAAGTATCAAAGAACAAAATGCGATTTTGACAACTTATACAGAAGTATTTGCTTTTTTCGCTAGTCAAAATGAGAATTCAGAAGAAATTCTTAATTCGCAATTATTCCCCCTTTTCAATTTATTAATGATAAATGGAGGGCAAAGCGTGATAGAATTTGGAGGAAAAATTGGAACATTAGTGAAACAAGAATCATTTTATAAAGCCTTTGCAAATCATGTGATGAATTCTTCAAATTCTGAATCAAAGATTGAAACAGTTGAATGTGATAATGAATCAACTCCTAAAGAAACCCCCACGGAAACTTTGCCTGAAATTTCATCAAAAGGGGACGGAGAAGCTTCCAAGAAAAAAGTATCACTAAAAGTGGCAGAAAAATGTCGAAAAAACGGCTTTTACACCAAAAACTTTGGGTATTTCATTTCATCAATTTGTCAAAATCAAATGAACCGGCGAAAAAGTGTCAAGTTCATGTCAACTCCCAACGAAGAGAAATCGACTTGCGGAAGCGGAAAATTGAACTACGGAAATCTCGGAGACATCAAAAAAGAATTTCTTCTTTCCCTCTCAAAATGGGCATTTGGGGAATTCAACGCACTTCCCTGTTTTGGAATCCTTTCGAGAGAATTTGCGTCAAAAGATTATTACGAGGACATTTTCAAATCACCAGTTGATGTCAATGATTGGATGACTTCGACAATCCAAAAGCTAACATTTTCCTCGGCCTTTGAAGAAGCTGTAGAAATGAAAAACATGTATTTGATAATTTCCCTCGACCTTATTAAAACCTTTCCATCCAATTCGTCATTTTATGAGAATTTGTTGAAAGCCTTTGAATCGTTTTATTTACCTTCGACCGTTTTCCCGCAGCTCCTCAAAGAAATTTCTGTCTTCCTGGCCGTTCAAGTTGTTCAAAAATGGTGCAAAAATGAGAAATTTATTATGAAATTAAATGAAGAATTGGAAAACCCTGAAGTTCTTCGATTTGTGTTATCAAATGGAAATCTTTTCTTGGTCCCAACGATTCAAACCTTCTTGGCAAATCTCACTCAATTGACCACTCGAGAAAATTTGAAATTGGTGAACAAAATTTCAAACATTATATACAACGTTTTAGTCGAAGAGGAATGGAAAGGAGAAGTTAAATTTGAAGGATTTCACCATTTTCTTCCCTTGCTGGATCATTTATGTAAACTTCATTTTCAATCGCTCCTTCACCATTCATTTAAACCCGAGGGAGACGAAGAGGGGGAGAATGATGGAAAGGAAGGTGACAGGCTCGCTATGCTATTTCATTTTATAATGGAAAAGAAAATTTTGTCAAGGTCCCATCTTTACCAAATCCTTCTCTCCTTCCTCGAATCTTGCAATGAAGTGAGGAAAATCGAAAAATTAATCGAAGTAGCAAAATCTTTCCTGATTGATGACCCTGATTTATTCGTTTTGGACGATCAACTTCAATTCGAAAATTGGAGTTTAGAAAATTCAAAATTACAGAATTTCACAATATTTCTTCATGTCGCCTTCAACTCTTCGACTATAAATTCAGAAACTCCCATGGACTTTGATTATTTATTCAATTCCAAACACTTAATCAAAAGCGTCTTTGACTCTAAAATTGCCTTGTGGCTTTTGGAAGAGAAAAATGAAGAAAACGGGGAATTTTCAATATTTGTTACAACTTTGAATGTTCTTTATGTTTTGTCTATGTGCGATATTTGGGCAAAATATGAATCTTCCAAGTACACAAAGACTCTCCTCAGTTCCATCCACGATGAACTTTTATCAGTTTTCCCAAATCTTGTCGAACGCTTGGCTATAGAAAAGAAGATGAAAGAATTTGGAGATAATGTGGAACAAAAGTATGAGAAATCCAACGATGCGATTTGGACATCGAGAGTTCCACTGGACATTTATTTATCCATATGCAAAAAACTGGACCTTGATGTTCCGCTTATGCCGGATGAATTTTTATTACTTGAAGAAGTTTCAGTATCAGACGAGAGATTCATTCTTTATGCGCGAAAGATCTTCACTTACATTTTGAGAACAAAATTTGAGAATTCTCATGTTCAAACGAATGGGAATTTAAATAAAATCATTAAATATTTGAGCGATATGAGGGAAGCCAATTCGGAAACATTTGGATTCAATCGTCTTTACAAGGACATTTCCTGGGCTCAGAAAATTTCAATGTTTGGGATTCTTCAGCTCACTATTGAAATCTTGAGGATTTATACCGAGATGAAAGAACCACCCCAAGGAGGTTTCCATTCAATTGTTACTTGTTGGATTTCCGGATGGTTATTGAAAACTAAATATTTTTACAATATAACACCAGCAAAGGAAGAAGGACCAGTTGTGAACAACGCAGTAATTAAACTTTACAATTCCCAACTCTTGTGGATCATGCAATTGGGGAAAGCGACGAGTTTAATCAACAAAATCGTTCGAAGTTGCAAATTCGCAGAATTCACAGTTGAATTCATCGAATTCCATTCAGTCCCATTATACCAGTCGATTTACGCCCTTTATGATCAATTGGCCCAAATGGGACCAAATTTCCATGCTGGAAGATGCAGCGAAGCCATTTGTGAAGTTTTGGCTTTAATTCCTTCCCCTACACTTTCTTTCATTGAACCGTTGCCGGTGAAGATCGCAACTGCGTTTACGAACACACTTAGAAAAAGAAGTGAAGTTTACTTCAAACTTTCATCCTACAAAGTTTTAAAGAAGATCAAGTCGAAACCGGAGTCGGGTAACGATGAAGAGGATTTACCGCTCATTCCGTATGAGATGCACGAGCTGATTCGAGAATATTCAAAGAAGTTGGAAACTCTTGAAGGGAATATAGAAGAGAACAAGGAAGCTTGGATTACTTATTTACTCACATGGGATGCATTGTTAACTATACAATCTACTAATGAATTTGCCTCGTTTGTAAAGTAAATCCTTTTAAATTATTTATAAAATATATTAATATAATAATAATTTTATTATATAGTTATAAAAAAAGCACGAGTTTATTTAATTTTAAGTGGTGTGTTTGTATTTTATTAACAGGGAGGAACATTTGCTACCAACACTTCTTGGAAAATTGATTTTTGTCCTTCTTCCACATTTTGACAATGACCCGAAGAACTATTTTGACACTAAACTTCAAATTGCGCCTTCAGAAGTTCCTTCATTGTGCCATTTAACTTTTGCTGTTTTGCTTCGTACTTTACGAGTTCTCCCTTATGTTGTTCGTTGGTGGTGGAATACTCAATTGACACGTCAAAGAGACAAAGTGGCGGTGGAGAAATTCGTTGTTCGTTATCTCTCTGCTCGACTTGCAGCTGAAGAACTCGGGAAAGTCACTTGGAACGACGCTGACAATGTTACTGTAAGAATTTATAAACATTATTAATGAAAAATATTAATGTGAATTAATTCACAAATTGCACAAAATGGAATTAATGTTAATGTATGATTGTGATTTTTTAAGGTTCAAAGTCTTCCTGGTTGTAATGAGCTCGTGGCGAGATATAAGATTGAAGAGACGAGCGTCACACTCACAATTTCTCTTCCATTGAATCATCCACTTGGGCCGGTGACGGTGAAGATTAGTGACAAGAAGCTCCACGCAAGAATTAGCCACTTGCTCAACGCTCGCTCACATTCCTTAGCTGCTGGTTTAAAACTATGGAAAGAGAATCTTGATGGGGTTTACAAGGATGTGGACGAGTGTGCTATTTGCTTCTTTGTACTTCATCATTTGACGAAGCAATTGCCTAAAATTGCATGCAAGATATGCAAAAAGAAATTCCATGCTGCATGTTTGGTAAAACACGAAAATATTATTTTAGTTTTAGTGGCAATAGCATAAAATACATATTTATGATTAAGCGATAGCGGCTGTTATAAAATATTTATTTACTTTTAATAGTACAAATGGTTTAACACGAGCAACAAATCGGAATGTCCACTCTGCCGGAATATCTTTTAAGAAAAAGAAATTTATCGAATAAACTTGAAATCAATTTATTCTAAATCCATTTTTTAATATGATAATTTAATTTAATTATTATAAATTAAATACATATTGTGAACAATATTATTATTATTTCATCAATAATATAGAATGCTGAATACAGTTATAGTCTTTTATTTACTGATATAAAATCATCGTAAACTATTCATGCACCTTATTTTATTATTTTGTCACAACAAATGCATTATTTCTTAATCTTTTGTACCTCATATTTATTAGGTATTGTCAAGAAATGGACAAATATTTCATTTTATCTTTATCGGTTTACATAATATTTAATGTCAAGTTTATTAATCGCTTAAATTGTATTTTTTCTTTAATATAAATTGTGTCGCCAGTTTATGCGTTTAATTTTCTTTAATATATCAAATATTTATTCTTATCGATTTCCTCTGTTCTCATTTCACACAAATAAGTTTCCGCTCTTCGTGGCGTTCTTAATTTTTTGCACAATTGTGGTATTTAATCAAAGACCACATACTTCCTCTTACTTTGATCATTGGCAAAATTATCATGTACATTTACAATATTGTAAAACTGTCAAGTTAGAAAAAATAATTTATTATTATCCTCATATTGATATTATATCTACTCTATATTTGTATTGATACATACATTTCACCAAGTTCACACAAGTTCAATTCATGCAGACAACCCAGACAGACGTATCATAAATTTTTCAGTGTTGACCAGTTTAGCAATGAATGCAGAAGAGGAAAGAAAACGTTTAATAATGAAGATCTTGGCTATAATCATTGCATTTTCTTTCTTGGAAAATGGCCAATGTTGGAATGTCCCTCGGATTAAAAGTATTGGAAAAGTTTATAACAAAACTGAGTTATTAGGAAAACCAAGATCCAGCTCTTTAGTTATTCCTCGTTTTTCAGGTATTGGCCATCTAATCAATTTTAATTTACCTGATAGCACAACCTTTTGATAATATTTTAATTATATCTTTTACTGTAGTTTCTAAAAATGAACACGCTTTAATTTCAAATTCCAAGGAGGAGGATGATGAAGCTCAATCAAGTGAGATTAAAGAGCGCATTATATCAAACCCGAACGCAAGGCCTACTCTTTTAACAACTCGGACGCCTAGAACCACTAGACCTTATCGTACTTCGGGAACAACAAAGATTCCAACTACTTATTCAATTCCAAATACAACAACTTATTCACCTCCAACTACTTTTAGATTAAACGCTCCGCCAAAACTTTCCACTCCAGTATCAAAATCTCCAGATAGAACAATGATGATTAACCAAAGAGCACTAGGTTCTAGCAGTTCTGCTTCAGATTTTAGATGCGAGAAATCCGGACTTTACCCGTCGCCAGATTCATGTTCTCATTACATTCAATGTGATGGAGGAAGAAAATTCATAAGACCCTGTGGACCTGGGACTGTTTTTAATCCAAAGATTTTAAACTGTGATTTTCCATATAATGTCGACTGTCAAGGGAAAAGATCGAAAAGGGAAATTTATAATGAAGAAACTCATGCAATTAAGAAACGAGACGGAATCAAACCAAAGGTGAAAAAATGTGAGGTGAATGGAAGATTTAGTTCTAAGGATTGTCAGAGTTATGAAATTTGCAGTAATGGGATATCTCACAGTTTCAAATGCCCACCTGGAACTTTGTTGAATCAAATTGGATTTTTCTGTGACTTTGCTGCCAATGTGGACTGCAGTGAGAATAGAGCAGATTGGCAATCTTGGGGATGTGAAGAAACTTGGGAATATTTGACCCCGCATCCCGAATCATGTACTAAATTTTATGAGTGCACGAGAGGAACTTTTGCTATCAAAGAATGTGCACAAGGAGCGGCGTTTGACAGCGTAACTCTTAAATGTGAACATCGTAACAAAGTCGTATGCAATAGCCCTGTTATAATTGATACAATTTAAAATGAACATATTAATATTTGATACTAATATTTAATAGTTAGAATTTGATAGAATAATTAAGCATACCTTTACAGGTAATCTTTAAAAGGATGAAAATAAATATTATTTTATTTCTTCTTTTCCTACTTTACTAAAACGACAATGTTAAATCTTATTTAAGTAATTATACAATTAGACTTACCGTCACATTGTAATAATAAAAAATTTAGTTGGCGTTTTTGTTTATTTCTTTTAAGAAATTTTAATTATTAGCTTTGGGGCATTTAGAACAATATAGTGTTGTCACCTATCAATGTTTTTAAGAATCATATTAGTTCAATTTATTTATTTTTTTCCATAAACATTTCATTTATTACTATTTTTACATAAGGCGTGAATGTAATAACCAGTTTAGAAGTTTGTTGATTTTAAAATAACAATATTTTAAACGTCACCGTTACGTCAGTAAAAATGTTAAGGTTTTATTAACCCAAATTACTTGAATTTTTATTAAATAAATATGATTTAACTGAAAAGATATAATTTTAACGCGCTGAAAATAAATTAAAGTGAGAAAAATATCTGTAACTTATAGATTCGCATAGAATTGTCGTGAATATGGTCACAAAAACTGCATAATTGATTTCAAATTGTTTCTTTTCTTGGTATAATAATAAATAATCTATTCGAAAATATCTTACATATCCAATGAGGTTATAAATTATATAAATATGTATTATTTTTGACATCAGTGTACGGTCGAACATTTTTTGTTAATAATTTAACTTTGATTCTTGAGGTTTCTGTAAGATTTAGTTGTCTTTTTCTTTGATTGTTAAGATTATTTAAGTTTACCAAGTAATTTTAAGTTCTAAATTATTTATGTTTATAAAAGTTAACTAGTGAATGATAGAGATTGAATTTTTATCTAATTTTAATTTGGGATAAAGAGAAGTTACAAAATTATAAAATTAAAATTTTGTAAACTCATTAGGAAATATTTCGATAGAAACCATATTCAACATTAGCTAAACTGGTTATTATTATATATTTATTACTATTTCATGTTCATTAATTAATTTAACACATTGAAAAATTATTTAAATTTCACAATTTGGTTACAATCACGCCGTAAACAAACACGTTGTAAATAAACACGCCGTAAACAATCACGAGTCAGCGCGCGAGTATTTGAATTTATTAAATTAATTTGAATAGTTCCCCAAGTGATTTTGAGGTTGAAAAGGTTCTGAAGCCGAGTTGCCACGTTGAATTGCAATGGAAATTGACTGCTTCAAATACTCCGCTGATCTTTTTTCTCCAGTCTCCTTTGTCAAATTGTGGCCAATTTCAGAAATTAAGGAATATGCCTCAGATCTCAATGTCCCGGATGTTTCGATTGCAAAAGGAACAAAAATGTAAGAAGAGAGGAGACTCGAGTATTTTTTGGTCTTCTTATCTTCCGCCATTTTTGCCGCATGTCCAACCGTATGAAATGAATGAGCAATGTAGGAAGCCGCGTAAATGCCAACAAGTGTCGAATCCCACACTAGACATTTACCCCTTTTCCTTGGAATAAGCGAAATTCCATCTGGTCTCTTGCCATCATTATGACAAATTCCGGGCGGCTCGAGGATAACTGGGATACCACAGTTATCCACGAGAGGTCTTTTGATTAAATCATTAATTGCCGAATGACGAGGAAATTTTCCTGTGCTTCTCCTACAACTGAGTCCATAAAATCCAAATTAGTCCACTCGAGCACCGCAATGACCCTGTTGACATCCGCGCTGCGACTTGATTTTTCCTGAACCATAATTTAGAATAGAAGAGTTGCGGTATGATTGGTAAGTAAGAGGATAAATTCCCGGAGACGATTGGAAAATGACATTCAACATCTTGTCCCTTTGTATCATGTTGAATGCATTTTTGAAGTCCAATTTCACCAAGATACGAGGCTCTGACGATTCTATATTCATGTAATGTCTCACTGCGTGAATAGCGGCCTAATTATGTGGGACGCCCGATGACATCTGATTCTCTTGAACATGCGATTTTTTATAACTATTTTTTTCGATTTATTTTTTTAGAGATAACGTTACTATATTGTACATTATTACCCTATAATATTTTTTGCCTCACAAGCAATTGAAAATTAAAATTAACGATAATTGGTGTGTTCTTTAATCCAGTCCAAGTAATCTAAAAATCAAGAAAAGTTAATTTATGGTTGTCATACTATAAGATACTTATCTTCTATCTATCATTATCTTTAATTATTACTAGCATAAATATTTAAAACTTTGTAATTAGGTAATATTATAATATTTTTTGTTATTGAATTACTTCCGACACGAGTGTAAACTCCTGGTTTATTTGGAGTAGCGCATTTTTCACCCCATGACACAAGCCCGACAATTGTTCCGTTTATCATCAATGGCCCACCGGAATCATTCTAATTATACAGAACGCAATTTGATTAGTATTGGGTGGATTTTCTTTTGCGTAAATTAATAGAAAAAGTATGCAATTACAATGCAAGAGTCATAATTTCCAGCATCATATCCAGCACAGAGCATTCCATCGCCAATTTTATTCGGATACTTTCCTCTGCAATCTCCTTGCTCAAGAATTGGAACTATCACCTTTCTTAAGATGTGAGACCCATGCCCTTAAAAATGTTGATTCATAATAAATTAACAATTCTACTTTATGGATAATTTTCATTAAAGTACCGTAAGGATGTGTAAATCCCCAGCCAGTAACAACAGCCCGAGAGCCAGCGTAAGAGTTCAGACCGGTTGATGGTAAGCAAACTGGCGAGATACGAAGTTGTTTAAAGTCAAGTGGCTCACTCAATTCAATTAAACCAATGTCATCTTGAACATTTTTGAATTTAAAGTCTTCATGTGGGATGAATCTCACTGGTTGAAGTTTCATTGTCCTGTTGTCTTTTCGATGAATATCAGCAATAACATAACGTGTTCTGATCCAAACCTCAATTTCTTCCAGTTTGTATCTAATTACATTGTAAATACCATATTAATTTACATCAATCGAGTCAGTGAAGAGTTTAAAACAATAGTAATCAATAAAATTAAGTTTTTTAAATTTTGACATTTTAAATATAAATTCCTTACTTATCTTTGATACAATGAGCAGCAGTTAAAAGAAATCTATTTGAAATGATACTTGCTCCGCAGAAGACTTTAGGAAATGCTATGTATCCCTTTTTAACTAAAGCAGCCTTGAAAAAAATATTAATTAAAATATCAAATTTTAATTTAATCAAAGGAACTATGTATTTCATATTAAATATTTACCATCCAAGGGAATTCGCCTTCATGAGCAGTAGTTCCATTTATTATATGTTTTACGGTTCCAATTCCACAAGAAGCTCTTGACTTGGCTAAAATTGGTAAAGAAATTCGTATTATTTTTCTAATAAAATTTAAACTTATAAAATCAAATTAAAGTTTGAATTAGCTTGATGTTGGCTACTTTCTTGGTCAAATTGCAAATCGTCTTCTTCCTCTGTAATAGTTAGAACTGTAGTGCCCACCAAGCCGTTTTCTTTAAAATCTTCTATCCTTTCCATTTCTTCTGGTTCCACAACTCTTACTGTTGTTACTGCGTTTACAGAATCCGAATAAAAAATTTGGGTTGTTGTCTCAAGCCCATTGTCAACTTCGTCAATACTGGTAGTTGTTGGTAATATTTTATATGAAATGGAATTTTTTATGAATACGTTTAGGACGATAAAAAGAATTATTTTTTTCATTTTACTTCAAAAATTACAAACTATCATCGACTAAAGATAGACTTATTACTTATCGTTTACGAATTTAAATGTATAATTTAGAAATTAATTGTAAAATAATAATATCACAGTCCACCTGCTTGCTAATCCGTACTAGAGTCTTAAACCTTATGTGTACCTTCTTTTATACTTATCAGCAATGACATTTTTTCGCTTCAATAAAAATTCTACACTAAGCTCCATTATAGTAATTTTTAGATTCAAGTGTCGAGAATTAACATGGTCAAGATAGGGTGGATCATACATCTTAAGCTGCAATAGTATTGACCTCAAAATTCCGACCTAGGGTATTAGAATTGAATTATGAAGATGTTTTCGTTTAAAACTTGTTTCACTCTCAATTCCATCAACATTCCACTACTTACTTTTTTTGTTATTTTATCTCACAGTTGGAGTATCCATAATATTTTCCCAGTTTTACAAGATTTTATTGTATTCTACGAACAAGGAATTTAATACGTCGTAAGATGAATTTTATTGTTAGTTCATTCATTAAATCCTAACTTCTAACATCCGCATTGATCGTTGAGAACTGTAGCCAAGATTTTTGAGCCAAGTGAGACAGGATATGAAGATATGGTAAATAAATTACATATTGTCGAATTAAACAAAATTACCCGACAATTTTAGTTCTTATAAAATTGAATATTTTTATTTCGGAAGTTAAAAATTCGTTTAAAATAACATTAAAATGAATAAAATTAAAGCTTTATAACTTTATACTGACAAAATTAATTGGTTACGAAGCATTCTGTAAATATAAAGAAAAGTCGAAGCGAACTTGTAAATTCAGAATAGCTTAATAGAACATTCGATTGTTAATTAAAATTAAGGAAATCGTCAATCTCAGATTTGGACAATATTTTTGTTCCAGAGTTGGTGAGCTTCATCGGTCCTCCTGATGGTGTGGTGAGATTAGGAGGAATTGGTGCGGACATTCGGAATGTTGGTTGGTAAGAGATAGGCGAAGGAGCAATTGAAATTCCTCCCATTGCTGTCCCAACTCCCGATCGAGAAATCATTTGTGGTGGTTGAAAGGGTTGTGATGGCGTTGTTGGTGATACAAATGAAGACGAAATAGGCGTAGGAGGAGAAACCTTGGTCATTGGTTTGATTGGTGTGTCTGACCAAGGAGCATTCGAATTATTCGAAGAGATTTCTTGAAGGCGAACGCCTTGCTCGCTTTCAATTTTATTCACTAACTCCCTAATAAACGAAATGATCTGAGAAAATTGAGATGGCGAAAGTCCGGACTCAACAGATAAAGGACAAAGGGCAGGAAGAATTCGAGTTGCTATTTGATCTGCCGATAAGCCAATTTTTCCATGACCAACTGCCACTTTATAAATTCCTACAATTAAAATAAAAAAATTACAATTAGATTAGGTATATGACATTATGACGTATTATGTAGTATATGACAAAATATTTTAATACCAAGTATGGCCATTATCACTGCAGGATCCCTTGCTGGGACTTCAGCTAGGAGTGGAAGGAGAAAATCTATCACAAGCCAACGGTCAAGACCGTCAAGAATACGAGCTAAGCACAAAAGAGCGCTCACTCGAACCTAAATGTAAAAAATGAATCAATTTTATAGCCATTCAATGAAAGCGAATAAGTAATATTAATTTAAATTTTCATTTTAAACAAGAGCTTACGGAAAGATGTTGAGTGTGTAAGGTGACTTTTTTAAGACGAGGAAGAAGAGAATTTTTCATATTGGCAAAATCTATTAAGGGAGCTATTGTTGGAATTATTACGAGAGTCCGTTCAATAACCCCAGCTGAGTCGGACTATAAGAAAAATTTTTTAATATAATACAATATCCCAATTTCCCCAATGCAATTTCCCCAATGATTAAAAATGCTGCTTGAATAATTACCTCAAGCGCTCCATAAATAAGTGGAAGGAGATCTGATTTCGTTATATCTGCAGGAGTTTTCTGGAGAAGCAAGTCCATGCTTTGCATTAACACAAGAAGAACCTAACCATATAAATAAACAATTAATTAAGATATTAATTACTCTGTATATTATACATTTCAAAAATATGAGAAAATACCTAAATCATGGATTTAAATTACCTGAACTGGTTCCCGAAGTTTGACGGCTTGACGAATATGAGGAAGAATATGAGTAATATATTCTTCCTCATTCGCTTCTTCAGAAATCTTGAGAACGCTTGGAAGAACGAAAGGAACCATTGGCGGATTTACAAATTCTTGTGCCAATGTAGAGACAAGTCTAAAATGATAAAACATTCGATTTTAGATCTCTTTTAATGAGAAACTTGGAAGAATTGTTAAGCATGAACGTTGTTAACCTTTGAACTTTAAGTCGATGTGGAAGCCGGGGAAGAAGGTCAGGGAGTTGTTTGTAAAATTTGCTTTTTTGAAGATTATCCCACTGGAAGAGTGAATCCAAGTAACGAAGAGTTTTCACGCCTTCATCTGCTTCTAACTATAAAATAACATTAATTAAAATGTTAAATAAAAACCTAATTGCTCATTAATATAATAATAAAGGATTTCGTTTATTTCCAATACTTGTGTGAATTCATGAGGAAAAGGTCGAGCTTCAGGTTCGAATGCTAAAAGTCTTTTTGTTAAATCTCTCATGTCAGTTGGTATTGATGAAAGCGAGTTGTAGGATAAATTCTTCAACTAACCAAATCCAAAAAAAGATAATAAATAAAACTTTTTCTGAAGTTTAAGGAAGGTTTTTTTAGTTTTTTACCTTGCTAACATTGAGTCTTGAAGATTGTGCAGCACCTCCACAAGGTAATAAACTTTTACCACCATTAAAACCAGCGTATGTGATTAGCCCAAGTGAAAGAAGATCGCTTGCAGCTACTGCTTTACCTTTACTCATTTCAGGAGCTGCAAAATCGTAATTTTGAAATTCTTCCCGAATTTCCACCGAACCAGTTGTTCCCTGAACAAGTAATGAAATACATTGTAAATTTTTATCGTATCGAATTTTGGCAGTGAAATATTCTTTTTTTACCAATGGGAGAGAGAAGTCGAGACCTCCTATTTTCCAAGCACCTTGATTATTAATGAGAATTGACTCCGGACAGAGATTTCCATGCAATAGTCGAGCATCGTTGTGGAGAAATCCAAGGCCGTCTGCGACTTGAAGAACTCCGTATTTTATTTCCATTTCGCTTAATTCATATTTATTAATTTTTCCAGCAAGGTTTGAAGGAAAATTATCGAGATTTCCGAACACATTGGCTAAGGAGGCGAAAACAGGTTCTGTTGCAAATGCAAGACTATCTCTGTCAAAACAAAATAATTTATTATAACAATATTTAAAATATCATAGAGTATTGTAGATTTTATAAAATGAGCAGTTCAACAAACCTTGATTCTTCTAAAGGATGTTGGATAGTTAAAAATCTGGGATGTTTGAGCTTTGTTAATTGTTGAACTCCCCGTTTGAGAGCTTCAATCAAGGCTTCTCGATCTCGTTTATCCAATTTATCTATTGACTTTTTTTCAAAAAGAAAAACGGATGCCTCTTGCTTTGTCGATTTCTTCACAGCGGAAAATATTTTCCAATGAAGATCTTAATATTTAAGATAATATTTATAAATTCAACCAAATAATGGTTAATTATTGCGAAGAAGTTTCTGAAGTTTCTTGGTATTTTTACCTGGCCCAGCAGATGCAATGTGTTCAGTGAGCTCAAAGTCTCTTGTTACTGGATTCCCTGGGAGGACAACCGAAAGTGATGAGACAGTCGATGTGACGGTGACGACTGTATTTCTCAGTCGGTTCATCACGCTCTCCATGGCCATATCGGGGCCGAGGGCGGTGACGAGAACAGGTTGCTATAAATTAAAATCCTTTTTGGTTTAAATTTAGAGCCACTTCATACCAAACCATAGATGTTCATGCGTTCGAAGCCGTTGAGACATAAGGAAAAGCGATACATATTGAAGATATGCGGTTAAATGATGATGTGCAAATGCATTCGTATTTAAACAAATATAAACGGTGTTATAATAATTGTTAGTTCATTCACAAGCAACTTGCACTTGAGTTTTAGGATGGCCCCTGCGTCTGCATTATTTAAATTTTGTTACCAACTAAACTGAGAATTTTTTAATGCACATGATGGGCTCAAGTGCAAGTTACTTGTGAATAAATTATAGTTTATAAAGCAAGTCATAATTATTAGATTAGCAGTTAACCTTAGGATGGAAATTGGAAATTTTGAATTTAATCAAGTTGACGAAATATTTTACATTAAAGAAGAATTAACTAAACAGTTAGCTATCAATTTTACGATGAAATCTACGAAAGTTGTGAAAAGAAAGAAGCCAAATGTTTCGGTCTTTTTTACAACGATTGCATTCAAAAAAGAGACTGTGTATGAGCATAATGGAATCGAAAAACAAATTTTACTACGAATTGTATAATGGCCATTACAATGATCCTAGCTCTGATTCAAAGTATGGACTAGCAACCACCTTTTCCACCTTTGACAATCAAGTTATACAAAATAGTTAAGATATGTACATTATAATAATAACTTTAATCTAACAATTTCATACACTGTACAATACATATGTAAATGTGGCGTTTTTCGTAAATTTAAACTTTAAATTTTTAAATTGCTGTAGGGTTAAATGAGTAACCTTACATGTCGAGATTTAAAATCTGGAGATATTAAGATGTTCGCCTATTGGGAAGGACCTCTTGTCGAGGTGATACTTGAATACTGCATAAATATTAACTTGCATATATTATTGAATAAATTACTATTAAATGCATTATGTATCCTATTTAGGTGTTTAGATATTATGTATAAAAATATTTAACTCTCAATCTTTTTAATAAAAACTCTGAATCTCAGGAATCATCAACGAGGACCGGGATTTCAAGCCTTGTTGAAAAAGATACATACCAAACTTTGTGCGAATCAACTAATTTGCCACAATCCAAACAATTTGAGAATCCAATTGGCTTTCAAACTTATTTGAAATTTCCAAAAATGATTTTTGGAGCATTTCCATATGGTGAGAATAGATAATATTCATTATCATATTTATTTAAGTTTTAAATTAAAATATACATTAATAATTATAATAATTCAGAGGGGCTTGATGGAAAAATGCAATGGTGCTATACGAATAAATATTTTTTTCTAACTTCGAGATAGTCGAACGTTTACCTGAATTGGGTGAAGCAACGCAATTTTTTGTTTCCATTTTACTTCTGTGTACTAATTTACTAGTACACATTTATTATTAATACTTATTATTAGCATCAAATTAAGATATTTTAGCATTTCATATAAGGTTACTTATTTTATGCATATTAATAAATAGAATTATTAAACATTAAAACGACAAATTTAATCATTCATGCCATCTTTATTTTTAGGAATTTAAGCAGCAATATTAAATAAATATAATGCATTAACAATGTTTTGAATTATTAAAAAGTAAAATTATAATTTAATTATATGTGTAAAAATGTGTAAAATAAATGTGTAATATATGTGTAAAATAAAATTTATTATAGATATTTACTATATTATTCAAATTCGATCAGTTAAAGTTTTTTCTTTGATCCAGTCAAGATAATCTGAAAAATTATAGTTTACATTAGTATTATAGGTACTTAGAAAAAATTATATTTAGATAAAATACGTAAATTAGAAATGTTTGAATAATGCAAAATAGGTAAATTTTACCTCCAACTCTTGTGTAAACTCCGGGCCTATTAGGAAGTGCACATCCTTCTCCCCAAGAAACAATTCCAACCAATTCATGTTTCCCGTTACTTTCAACCATCAGTGGTCCTCCTGAGTCGTTCTTTGAAAAATCAAAAACCGTCATTTAGATAAAGAACAATTAAAATAAATATAATATAAATCATATTTTACATACAATGCAAGCGTCTTTTTCTCCGTTTCTATATCCAGCACAAATCATTCCATCAAATAATTTATCTCCGTAGGCTTTCTTGCATTGATCTTGTCTTAAAACGGGGACTGTGACTTTTCTCAATATGTAAGATGCTAAACCTTTAAATCAAAGTAAATCGATGAGTTAATTTAATTTACATAAATGGGTTAATTGATTAATTGAGAATTTATTCAAACCTCTTGGAGTTGTATAACCCCATCCAGCAGCAACAGCCCTCTTTCCACTGTAAGTTTCTTTTGGATTCGAAGGTAAACAAATTGGACTTAAACCCGTTGCTTTGAAATCAATTGGGTCTTTTAATTCAATGAGTCCAATGTCGTGAGCGACCGTTTCATATGAGAAATTCTCATGGGAGATGAATCTTAATGGCACCACTTTAATTGCTTTCGCATCACGTTTATCTTGAATGAGTTTATGAGATCTGAGCCAAATTTCAACTTTGGATTCATTGAACCTGAAATTAATAATATTAATAGGAATTCAAAATCATACAGATGACTAAAAGAATCATGTGTTAATAAATCGTTTAAAAATACTTGTTTTTGACACAATGAGCTGCAGTTAATAAAAACTTTTCTGAAATGATGCTAGCTCCGCAAAAAGCTTTTGGATTTGTATAGTATCCGCGTTTGATGACAGCAGCCTATTGTAATATTAAATATGCATATTACATATATGTATTATGTGTCATATAAGAAGAATTAGTGCAAAAAATGTTTAATATTGTGGAAATACATAATATCCATAATTACTAATTAAATGATACATACAGATTAGCTAGATACAGTTATACCTATGCAAACACTAATTTATTTTGCTATAAGTAGGTAAAATTGTAGGTAAAATTCTCGTTAATTGGATTAAGTAAGGATTACTTTAACAATTACCATCCAAGGAAATTCTCCTTCATTTGTGACTTCTCCATTGATGATAAATGGATTGCCTTCTGTTTTCAAACCACTTTGATTTTGATTCTCAAAAAGTGCGAATCCAAATTGACCAAATATTTTCGAGGGATTGGAAATTCCGCATTCTAAATGATTATATTAGCTATGTACGACCCATTGATTACTCATTATACCTGTGCATTATACTTATTACTGTGTATGTGATAGCATGTACAATAGTTTTTTAAAGTGTGCATTACGTGTTTCTTCTTTGTTTGATTTGATTTCCTTTTCACCTCCATTTGGAAGGGGTAAAACAGTTGTAGAATCAATGTCAAATCCGGTCGTATTCAAATATTCCTCATCATTGAAAACAGGAAGTTCCGTAGTTGGATTTATTTCACCTTCGTCATTTGCTTCACCATTTTTCTTAAATGGGGAAATGTAACAGTATATTATTTTGCTTTTATGTTGTTTGATTATCATTATCATGTATTAAACAAAACTTTTACTCTTTAAATGTTAAATACAAGAGAAGGTATTTTCATTGTGTAATAAATAAAATTCACATACTTCATAATCTCCGGTAACGTCAAAATCAATGTCAGGCCTTGTTGTTAGCTCCAGTTTCAATGAGCACGTGTAACAAATGCAATTTAACACTACAATTAAAGCTAAATAATCCATGATGTACAAATTAGTAGTTGAAATAATAAATTAATGACGTAATATGTATATTATTCCCTAAAATTACATTTTATTGAGTTTGAAACGAAAGAGGTCAATCATTGGATTAAAGAAAAAAGGTTTAAGGTGTAATTAAATGAAAGACTAAGGTGAGAATGATGTCCAATCCATCCTTTTATACTGAAACAAGTTTAATATGATTCCATTGAGTTCACACACGTTTATTCCATTAGTCAGGAAAGGACAAGGACCAAACCAGCTCATGATTCCAATTGCAAAGTGACAACAAGGAATTGACTGGTCTAATAACCTTTATTTGTATTTGTAATTCCAGTTTGTTGAGTTCGGTACGTTTTATTAACTAACTAATAATACAGTCATTCAAATAAAATAAATATAATATAAACGGAACCTAAGAAAGCATCCTTTTGTATTTAAATGTATTTACTTGATATGTTTATTTTCTTGCTTAAGCCTAACTTTAGGCTCAAAACTTGAGTTTAAAGTAGAACGACCATAATGCCAGCGTTGTTTTTCTAGTGCAGTAATGAAAGATACATTTATAGCTTTTTGTACAAGTGCTGGGAAATAGTTACAATGAGTTGGCTTTGGATATAATCTACCTATTAGCAATTTTCAATTAATGTATTTTAAAATATTAATGATTCAAATATCCAAAAAGATGAAATTTTTTCCTGTGGATCAATGATAATAAATGGTAATTTTGGAGGAAAACTCATACTTTTATGGAAAAATTTACCATAAATCTAATAGCTTAATTAATAAATTTGCTTTTAATAAATTTTTATTAAAAATAGTGTCCAAATAAATAATTATAAATGCGGGAACCAAATATTAATTGTAACAATATTTTAATAAATTCATAAATACGATAAAATATTCTTATTTATGAATCCACATTAATCTACAGGTTCTTTTGACCTAAAAACGACTTTTAATTTCCAATCTCCCTACTTTTCGAAAAGAACGGGGATATTAAAATGTTAAAACAAGTAATTTTTGGCTAGGTTTTGTCATTTTAGCACTTTAATAATTATATATACTCCAAAACCCAATTAAAATGGATCCCAATAAACCTGACATAATAATAATAAATAACGATGACATAAAAAAATAAATAAATTTGACATAGAGTAACATAAATAAACGTATGTAAAAGTTGACATTATATTTAAAGTGATATTAACATCAAATAATGTAAGTGTATTATTCTTAAATGGAAAGTAGTTTTTACGGATTATAAGGTTGGGATTTATGCTAATTTAAGAAAAGAATGGAGATAAGAAAAGTCACGAGTTCTACATATAATTAAGTTATTAAAAGGCATCTTCAGAACATCCGACATCCTACAAATAAATTCAAAACTATCCGACGTTCAGAGGATCCGACAATCGACAATTAAGTAAGAAATCTATCGGGTGTAGTGAGAGTAAGAAATCTACTGGGTCTCTGGTTAACAATGGTCGATATCGAGTGTCCGGTCTCGGGTTAATGGTCGATTTTGGGTCTCGGGTAAATGGGCGATATCGGGTCAAATATCTGGTAAATGGCACATGTCGGGTCTTTTTATCAGGTCTCTGGCATATCGGGTGATCGGGTCTCTGGGACTTGAGATAGGACTTATAATGTAAAGTGTCGGGTCTCGGGTCTCTGGCATCTTGGGTCATCGGGTCTCTGGGATATCGGGTAAATGGGTGATTCCAACATTATGAATGAAATGTCATTATATTATATATCATTATACTATATACTAAATAATAAATGTATATACAAATTCAAATATTTTATAAATAATAAATATTAAATGTTCAATTGAGAAGAGAAGATAACGGCTAATAACTTTGTAACAGCTAATATTTTTTTGAATTTTGGGATGTCGGGTGTAATTGTTGGATGATATGAAGGATTTTCGCATGTCGGATGAAATTGTCTGATATTATGAAGAATTGTCGCTTGTCGGATGAAATTGTCTCATGTTATGAAGAATTGTCGCTTGTCGAATGAAATTGTCGGATATTATAAAGAATTGTCGATTGTCGGATGTTTTTTGTCGGATGTTTTGAATGTCGGCTAACGTTTATTATGAAGCTAAGATAGGCTATGTAAAATGTCGAGTGTCGGATACTCTGAACGTCGGACAGTTTTGAATTTATTTGTCGGATGTCGGATCTTATGAATCCACCTTATTAAAACCATTTAAAAACAATGTCACAAGCTCTTCTAAACTATTCATCAGAATCTGATGAAGATAATGAAGAGCCAATATTAAAAAAATCAAAAGAAGTTTTAATTGAACTAAAACAAACACATTTTTAAATATTAATGAAGCTAAAGTTTACATTCAAAAAGAAGAATTGTGGAGATGTAATCTCAATTACCGTAAACGCGGGTGACCTTCTAAAGCTAAAAAAGCACTTCTTATTCAATAATTTTTATATTTTTATCATTGTTTCAATGATATTTAATATACTTATTATACCTATCGATATTTTAAATAAAAACATTTGTGTTATATATTATGATGAAATTTATTTATAATGTAATATTTATTTATTTTATGTCAAAAGGTACTTAATGTCAAAATTTAATTTTTTATGTCAATGCCATTTAATTTTATGTCAAATCCACTTATTCCAATGTCAAAATAATATTAAGCCAATTAAAATTATTTTATTTTTTCCTAAATTCTGAATATTTTTTTGATCTAAAAGTTATTTTTAATTCCAAATCTCCCTACTTTTCGAAGAGTAATGTTAACTTAATTGTCCATTAAACAGTAAATTTTATGAAAAATGTTAAATTCTTGCAAAATTGGCATTTTGGATCATGCATACTACCTTGGATTTAGCATCAGCTTCAGTTTGCAGAAAAATTCGCTAATGGTAAATAAACTTCCCGTTTGTTATATACCTATGTATTAAATACAAAAATACAATTAACACCTATGCTAATAAACTTGCGATTGTATAAAATGAGCGAAAGCTTTTCTTTCGGCATACACAGCATTGTTTATTTCATTACACATCTACACCCTTAGGTTCCAATATCAATAATTATTTCAAAAACTTTACATTTTATATGAGTCTCAAATTAAAATATGTTAATTGTGAATTATGTCAGGAAATTTTAATTTTACAAAAATGACAATTATTTATATAACAATTCTCTTTTTATTATTTATTTTCAAGGCATATCATGAGTTTCATGAGCTTTGGTTAAATAATTTAAACTTTTCTAAAAGTTCCAATGTTAGTATTAAAAGTTTAGAAAAGGGCGAAGCACACGTTTCTAAAAGACACGTCGAAAGAAGTCCTGGTGGATTTAATTTGTATGTTAAATAGCCAGATCATTTTCTTTTTACTGATTATGATTAAATTATTGATTATATTTTTATAGCACTAAAAAGGTGATTTTTATTTCGTCATATATTCGTTCTGGGTCAACCTTCCTTGCTGATCTCATTAATTCACATCCAAATATATTTTATCATTTTGAACCACTTATAAGAGCACGTGAAGTTTTAAATTGGGTATTCAAATACATATTTATAATTCTAACACATTAATTTATATATTAGCAAAATTTACTAAATTTCATGTTCACAATTATTTTGCAGACGTGGCAAGACAGTCTTAATGAGATTGAAAACACGGCAAATTGTAATTATGATCAATTGATCGATGCTCTTAAATATTTAAATAAAAATCCTTGGGTGTTAAAAATGAATAAGAAATTGCCAACAGACAAGCCTAATCATTTATTGGATCCTTTTTCGATGTCACAAATGTGCTCTAATTTTCCCATACAGCTCATTAAATCTGTAAGGTGAGTAGCTTTTCTTCATTTTCAAATTGAATATATATTTATTATGGTTGGTATACAGTTTACCCATGTACATAGTACGTATTACAATTATTGACCAATAATTTGATTAAGGAAATAGATATTGAAGATAAAGTATGAATTTTTTTAACTTATGTCTAGATTTTTCCCTGATGCTATTGAAAATGTATTCCCAATTTCAAAGACTTTTCATTTTATTTATCTTGTAAGAGATCCAAGAGCCACGTATCTATCAAGAAAAAAGGTATGGTAGTTGCTTAATAATAAACTTTTGAATTGTTTTTACATCCTACTCTATATCAGATATTAGTAATAAGTACCATACAAATGTAATGTAATTTTGTTATTTGTGTTGGGTCAGGGTGTAGGAGATAGGAGGATGGAAAGGGGTAACCATTACCTGAAAAAGGGTAATGCTTACCCGAAATAAGGTAATGGTTACCCGAAAAGAGGTATCCATTACCCCAAAACAGGTAATTGTAACCTGAAAACAGGTAGCGTTACCTGAAACAGGTAACGTCACCTGAAACGGGTAACGTTACCCAAATGAATTTTGAAAACGGGTAACCGTTATCCGATTGAATTTTTAAAATGTAGAATGCTTACCCTCCAAATAAATATCTCTTAAATTGCTTTAATGTTTGCGATTATAATAAAATTTCGCGGCATTGTGTATTACTATAGTACACATTCAGAAATATTTATATATGTTATAGAAATGTAAATTTAAAACAATCTGATTTAAACAATGGTAATGTATATTTCCTTGTAATAATTTTGTTTATAATTTTTAATCACAAAGTTTTAAAGTATAATTTAGCTTATAAATAGATATTTTATCAAGGAGGCAGTATCGCCCTTCAACTTTTGATTTCGTACTTTTCAATCAATCAATACAATACATTAATTGCAAAAATAAATATGGAAATGAATAGTCAGTAGATTAGTTTAAAGTAATATTTTAATTATTGCATAAAAACTTTATTTAATAATTTTGATCATCGTTCTAAAAGTAAAATCCGGTGAATTTATGGGTAAAATTGTATATTGAGTATACGATATTCGGGAACTTTCCCATAGAAATTGCCATTTGAAATTATTTTGTTTATAAGGTGCGAAATCTCGTTTGACCGTCCCATGATTTTAAACCAATTTGGCACAATCAATTTATTAATCAATCTTAATTTAACAATTTCAGAGATATTTATTTTGCGGTAAGCATTTTAAACTTTAAAAATTCAATCGGATAACGGTTACCCGTTTTCAAAATTCATTTGGGTAACGTTACCCGTTTCAGGTGACGTTACCTGTTTCAGGTAACGCTACCTGTTTTCAGGTTACAATTACCTGTTTTGGGGTAATGGATACCTCTTTTCGGGTAACCATTACCTTATTTCGGGTAAGCATTACCCTTTTTCAGGTAATGGTTACCCGTTTCCATCCCATCTCCTACACCCTGACCTTTGTGTTGTTTTGTTCTAGGCTGAATGGTGCCTTTGGAATCCAGAGTGTATGAAAGTGTCAAATAACTGCAATCACATGGCTAAAATGTATGAAACAATGAAACAACTTAAAGAAAAATATAGAGAACAAATTCATATCATTAAATATGAAGATTTGGCAAAGAATACTAGAAATTTCACTTTTGATTTATTCAAGAAATTGGATATTTCATGGGAAGATGAAATAGAGGAATTCATTGAAAAACACACAAAAAGAGATAATTCTGAAGAGGATTCAATGACAACAATTAGGAAATCTGAAACCCGAATTAACTTATGGGAAAAAGAACTCACTTTCGAAGAAGTACATTTTGTGGAAGCTGAATGTGTAAACATGATGACCCTATATAATTATACTTTAACTACTTATTTAAGAGTTACCCATAATATTACATTAAGTAATTAAGGTTATCGAGTATTTATGAGTTTTAAATACTAAACCTCCAGAGGTTAACCAGTGTATAAGAATATGTTTATAATGAATTTGTATCTAAATTATATTAAATCCTAAAGTTTTGTCATTTTTATCTTTTCAGAGTTATGTAAAATTAAGTAATATTAATTAATACACATGCTATTGAAAATCGCAAACATGTGTAAATGGTCCATTTGTATCAACAGAAAGTATTCGTCTTGCTCCGTATATTCCTCCTTTTACACTTCCGCTCGTCTTGGCTTTGTCTAAAGCGACTTGTAAAGCGAGCACAAGTTGATCAAAAAGCGCAGATCTCCTCGACTTGTCCTCGAGATCATGATATTGCAGTGACTTCCCCTTTAGCTTACCACCAAGTGTGGCTTGAGGAACCAGAAGGAGGTCGTATTGAGGAAGTTGAGTTAAACTCTTTCTAACCTCATTTTCATCTTCGCATATTTTTGCATGAAAAACACCGTCAACCTTAAATACATAACATAGTTTATGGATTAGGAAAAAATCTAATGTTTTATCTCTTATTAGCAAACATTTTTGACAGGCCGACTCCATGCAATATGCAATCGATAGAATCAAACTACTGTTATTTTAACTAGAACGTGAATGAGAATTATTTATTCGAACTTACACAAAATCAAATTGATTATGGTAGATTGTTATATTTCACTCAAGATCCTTTTTAATAAAAGTTAATTTTTCAAAAAATCTTACCAATTTTTTTAATATGATTCGTATCAGCATCTTTAAAGAAAGCAGCAAAGATGACCATTCCTCTTCCAATTTCTACGACATCATCAGAAATGTATAATTTTAACTTTGCTGAAATACATTGTTGAATAACGACACTAGTCCCTTAACTCTTTAGAGTCTTTTCTCTATAGCCTCAGCCATGTACTATAACTCTAAATCTATGCAATAATATAATAAATAAAAAAAGTACTGACATAGGTATACTACATATGTGACTTGCCGACTTGATGATTTGTTGAACTGATATTTAGTATTTAGGAAATGTTTGGGAAATTTGTCCACAGTTTACAACTTGGCCATTTTCTCGAAAACCTAGCCGCCGATTCTCTTATTTAATTTGAATTTCATTTTAAATTCTAATAATGTAGTAAAAATGCAATTTTGTGTAAAGTTGTGAAGGCATAATACGAATGCTCTTGTTTATTGTTAATTGAATTTTATAAACTTTAATCGATTTTGATATTATAATAGTATATCTTATGCATTACATTTTACACGTCTGTATTTTATACCCACTAGATATTCGTACTTATACTTACTTGTACTTGTATCTCGCGTCTTAAGGAGTGTGTTAACACCAAGGAGGAATTTGTGAATAAGTGATATGGTGTTTTAATCGTCACATATTAAGCTTCAATTTGATACAATATTCTTGGAAAAAATGTTAATAGTTTTTTAAAAAATCGAATATTACTGCCGGACATTTTGGGCGCCCCCCCCCCACTAATAGTAATACATGATTAATTCCCAACTTTATTTTATGACAATATATTTTTCTGCATATAAGACTTGCTATTTAACAGTTACACAATAATTGACAGTTTTTCCTCGTTGCCTACTAAAAGAATTGTCGAAGATAAGGATTACTTTATTACATTCAGATGACAAACACAAAGAGCCACTTTGAGGCTTTAAATGGCTATCAACCTGAGCTTCATTGAGGACAACACTCTTGAATCCGTTAACTTCCTTCAAAACTCCAAAAACTATATTGTAGGTATCAGAGGTGAAATTCCATGTGATGACATCTTTGTCTTTGGTCGGATATTCTAAAATATATTTTTCTCTAGCAGGGATTTTAATAATGAACCATTCCTCATTAAAATGATCAAAGAAGCATCCAGATGTTTTAAGAAACAAAGGAGGAAGAGGTTCTTGAAACCAATCAGAACTACAAAACTCATCAGTTCCTTTTTTCGTTCCTCCCCAATAAGGAGGAAGTTGATCTGATGGGATATTGTTCAAAAGAGCAGCTTTCCATTTTGCTGGATCTGGCCCATATATTTTAAGCTTTGAAAGCGTCTTTGAATTTAGAAATGGTTTAATAATTGCCAAGAACAAATTAAAAATTTTGGGAGCATTGATGACATAAGCGGAATTGAGAATTTCGGGATAATTTGCTTCAAAAGATCGAACGACCTCGATGATTCCTTGGACAACTGTCCTGTGTGTGATTTGAGAATAATAAAACCCTTCAAAGTCTAATATAAAAATCCCGTGTCGAATTCGACGTTTTTTTCCTGCAGCCACCATGACTTCTAAAACTTGGAAGATGAATTTGAGTGACGGAACAAGATCCCCGACCTATAAAAATTTCAATTAGAAATTATAGAAAAATAATGCTTACCTATTAGAATAATATCATCTTTTAACCATTTCTTACCTCAACAGTTGCTTTTAAGTCCCAATGTCCAATGGGAAATATTACAACTGGAACTCCATTAACGTCATAGCCCGAATGGATATAACGAAAGTAAACCTATTTTTTGATTAAATGAGTAATTGAATGTATTCGAAATATATTTATATTTTAAAGCTATTATTTATAAGAGTATAATATACTTTTATTTAATGGTGCATAAATATAAAGGAAAGGAGGTAGTGCATAGATTGTGATTTTTGACTATTTTGACCTCAGGTTTTCATCAAATATACATTCTACGATTTTTCCCAAATTTGAACACAAGAAGGATAAAGTTATGTTCTCAAACAGTTTAAAATACCTAAGCTAAAGTAAGGCTTAGTTTTTATGTAACAATTCAGTCAGTTAGGGTCAAATTGCTACGAAAACATATGTAAAATGTATTCATTTATATACAATTTACCAATAGTTTAACAAAGTTTTTAAGCAAATATACATAATTTGATTTTCATAAAATTTTTATGACATGTAGAATCGAATCTCTTCTTTATGATGGCATTAATCACAAGATTGTTACCTTTACTGTATAAAAAAATAATCCGTAAGAGTATTTTTAACACAAAAAATATAATTAAATTAAATCTATTACTTGACTACTGGATAAAACAATATACTTTTATTTAAAAACTTTTCTGTCGAATTTTCATTTTCATTCTTTATTTTCAAAATGTTAGCTTTCATAGCTGTGAAAGTGCCTTGGACCAGGAGTCATCCTACGGACACGCTACACTAGGAACAAACACCACTCTCCATTGCTCTGAACATGCCTTGGACCAGGATGAGTCACTCCTCGGCCACGCTAATGCAGAAACTAGAACGACTCATAATGGCAGTGAACGAGCCTTGGACCTGGAGTCACAAGAAATCTTTTCAGTTCAAGATAGTCAGATCACTCTCAACTCCTAAAATTCAATAGCATCTTCAACGGCATCTCCCAGCTTCAACATCAAGATTACATGTGTTAAATTTTGCCAACACAAGTGTTTCATTTGTTCTTCAAAGCAAAGAACACTGGTAACCAAGCAAGGAAACAGATCTGGAGGAAACGTGAAATCTTTATTCTTTGGAAACCCGCGTCTGTTCTGTGCACCTTCATAGAAATCGTTTGTTCAAAAAGGCCATCAGGGAGATTGTAGCTGAGTTTACAAGTCTTTCGGTACAGAATTTTGAAGATATTCATGCCTGAATGAGAAATTATCTACAAGAGCATGTCTTGGGATTTTCTTAATGAAACAACTTGAACAATCGACTGCTTGGATTTTTATTTAAGGTGGACAAAGGAACCATTTCCCCAAAAATTAAACTTGTTGCTGCTCATTTGACTGATAAGTTTGTTCCAAACCATCTTGGGTTTAAACATATCAAGACAAGATTTTATTGACAAGCACACTCATGCAAACACAAAGAGTTTACTTAAACATAAAGAAGGCAACGTCATCGGCGATCATACTCATGTGAAGACTCATGTGAAGACGTCATCGGCGATCATACTCAAGGAAATTCAATAAGCAGAAAAAATCTTGATGTTTATTCAAATCAAGCAACCTTATGAAGCCAATGATTTTATGTTCTTCTATTGGGTACATCTTGGAATGTTGTTATCTATTTTAAACAACGATGCGTCCATTTATAAGAAAATGTTCATGGACCAAAATGGAGTTAAAAATTGGATTATAAGAGGTGACCAACTTGTCCTAGATAGAGGTTTTAGAGACTTCTCTCAAAAGGCTCAAGAACTGAGTTGAAATTATAATGCCATCTCTTCTATTAAAAGACAAGTCCAATTTTACAAAAGAAGCATCCAGACTAGTTACCATGATAATATTCACCATATAAGCAGTGAATGGAAGACTCAAAAATGTTTTCCCATTGTTTGCAAACAAGGTCAAGTCAGGATTGTTCAATAATGGAAGATTAAGCCAACTAGTCCGTATTGCTGCAGCAATTCTGAATTCTTATCATCCACAATTGTATAAATCGGACGTTGAAGAAGACGTTTTGATGAGTAAAATTCAAAGGATGACAATTTTATAGAATAATTTAGAAAAACTCATTAAAGAAGAGAATCTCGACAAGAAAAGACAATTTGGACTAAAGTGGCATCGGCTGAGATTGAGAATTCTCCTAACTTAAACGAGAAAGACATCAAAAATCTAACTTTGGGAAGTTATCAGCTAAGGTTTTCTTCCCTCTATGAAGAAAATTATTTGGATTCAAATGGATTATTTCAAGTTCTTACGCATAAGACCCGCAATATAATCATGTCCAATTGGAGTCTCGGAAAACTCATAGGACATTTGTTCAATATAATGATCAGGACGGATTAAATGGAGTTGAAGCCTTGTTTTGCAATTGCAAATGTGGAACTCGACAAGTATAATTAGAAAATTTTAATCTGGTCGTTTCTTAAATCTAACAAAATCTAATATCAAATATCTTATTTTCATTCTATTTCATTTTTACTCGTTAGGTTGAGTTCTGCTCTCACGTAGCTTCATTACTCTTCCACATGGGTTTGAGCCGCTTCCAGCCAGTTCCTCATTGACGAAGGAATCATCTATCAAATATCCTCGATGCGGCTGACGGCTGTTATAGGAATTTTTTGGACAACATCACTGGAGCATACCAGTTTAACAAAAAACGGCCTTAGGGTCCTAGAGTGATGCTCTCTAGCTGAAGACGCCAGCAGGCAGAAACCCCGATGGAAAGATGGAACCACTTTACTCAATCTTTACCAAAATGTTAACCTTACAAACAAAATTATTTCTTATATATCTCACAATCTAATTGTTATTTTTCAAAAATTGTGCAATGACATTACCTCAAATAAAAATTGTTATTTAATCGGGCTCGTCTCGTAATAATTCATTTTCGCATTATTAAACATTAGTAAATATATAGCCTTGTCAATATATATTATATCAAATAATCTAATAATTATTATAAATAATTTTTAATAACAATAAGTATTTGAAGAAATATAATATAATGTGTAAAGTTTACCCTTGCATTATAAGACATTTTTTATTATAACAACATGCAATTTTATTATTATTATTAATCTCAATGTTATTAGTATAAACCGAAAATTTACAAGCAATTTATTGTTTTCATATGGTAATAGCCGAAATTCAACAGAAAATTTACCAATTCGTTTTTAAATTGATAGAGATCTATAAAAGTTAAACTGACCCTAGGCGATTTCCAAAGTATCAAATCTTCCACTTCATTATTTCTCCTCCAGACAAGGGATTTTCTCAGCATTTCTTCAGATTTGTTCAGATCATGATCTCTAGCTCTGATCCAGGGGATGAGTTCTTGATCACTTGGCTCTTCCCAAACAGAGTTGACCCGTTGGCGAAGTTGACTCACAAGCTCAACTTCTTCCTCGCTTAAATTCTCCATGATCAACTGAAGTTTGAAAGAGAATCTCTTGGTGCTATACGAGTTTATATAAGACAACAATCAATTCCCACTCTTCATTTTTTCTTTTCAGCAAATGGCTCATATTTTATCTCATGTTATCAATGTGTTATTTTTTATACTAACAATTTATGTGCTGAGAACTCTCCCATTTGAATGAATTAATGTAGCATATAGTACTTAATTATAAAGATGGTGCTTTTAATATAAAACCCCCTTTTAGAATCCTCTTCACCAATTATAACTTATTACCTGTAATCTCCATTTTTCTCTATAAATAAATGAGTTTACCTATATTGCATGCCTTGTGCACATTATACTTATACTGCATACCTACATTGTATTACGATTCCAGAATATTCGCATTTATTTCTCAACCTCGGTGTGTTCTCCTAATTCCTTTATGTACGTATTTATATGAAGTTTACTATTGATGTTGATCTTGAAACCGAGAATATGACTTAGATAGACCGAATAACAAAAGATGCAAGTGAAACTCTGTTGTTTAATTCCCATTGTTATTCAGCAAATGACTCAAATGAGACAAAATTAAAGCACTACCGATTTCACACATGCGATTATTTTAAGAGCTAACATATTGTTTAGCTTTTGTTTATCTCATCATCTCATGATTGTTCAAGTATTTTTTAGAGAAGATGCCAATTTATATAATAAGGTATTGGATTTTTACTTGAAACTTGACATTGTGAACCAACTATGGTATATTAAGTGACTGTGATATTGATATTACGTGTTTAAAAGTTAGGAATAAAGACTCAAATTTTTAAAATTATTATCATTTTGTTCAAATGACTTTTATAATCAAAATTTTTTCAATGGCCATATTGCGTGTTATAGTTAATAAATGCTTATGAATTGAGCTTAAATTGCTCAAAAACCTTGTTTTTAGCCTCTATTATATTTTCCTTCAACTCAACTTCGACTCAAAAATGCAAATGGTGTAAAATAGTAAAGATAAAGCTTTATCCTAAATGTTATATTCCATTTTAAATATCAATTAATATTACGTTTATTAGGGTTAAAAGGATCTAAAACTAAAATGAAAAAGCACAGTTCCGAAAATGAGGAATGTAAAAACAAATTAAAGTGTATATAAATTGTAAATGTATGTATGGGATGGATAAGGAATGCTACCTATATGTATGAAGTATGAATTTGGATATGATATGGGAATATGGAACGATGAAACGGGATGAAAGTGAAGAGTATGATTTTTCAAGCGGCTGACTAAATGACACAAGAATCCCCGAACATTTCAAATGGTACATATAAAGCGGTGCGAAGGTGCGATCTGCGAATTGTGAACCGACGCTTCGTCCAAACTCCAAGATTAAATCTTTTATTCTCTGAGCCTGGAGCTTAATTATTAATTATTTAAATCTTAATTTAAGTTAGGACAATTAAAATAACTAAATACTCCCATAAGCTTTTGATTTTCATTAATGATGGATTCCTATCCAACAGGAAATGGTAAGTTCTAAATCATTTTAACCAAATTTTATCATCATTTATAATTATCTCTTAAATATAAATATTCCCAATTTAAAGATTAATTTTAATGCGTGTTTTAGGTATACAATGTTACGTGGATCCACTTTTACGACGTCAAAAAATCGAAGAAATGGCACCAGATGAATTTCTTCAAATTCCAATTTCGGATCTCAATCAAAGCGGTCCATTATATGCCGGTAAGTTGATTTATGTTATAAGTAATAGTTTTTTATTATAGTTTATTATTTGCCATTTTTTCATATTTTAATTTTATAAAAAGGCCCTGGAGCAAAGCGGGATGTCGCTGCGAGCATCTTGGGAGTTGCTCTTCCAAAAGTCGAGAGGAGAGACCAAGATTATATTTCAAAAGCTAAGAAATATGCAATGGAGCAAAGCATTAAATATGTTTTAATGAAACAAACGCTTGCACACCAACAGCAGGTAATGAATAATGCTAACTAACCGTAGTGTTAATTAGAATCCAAGCTATATGTTTTTTTCCAATTTACAGCAAGCTAAATCACTTCAACGTCACCAAGCCCTCGTTCTCATGTGCCGAGTATATATTGGGAGTATTAGTTTTGAATTGAGAGAAGATACCATAAGACAAGCTTTTGCCCCATTCGGTAATTTTCTTATTTTAAAACTTGATTAGCGAATTGGTGAATTGTTTCACTTACCGACTTGATATCGAAATCTTGATGTAAAATAGAAGTTACAAAAGTTACAAATAATTAACTTTCCTTATTTTTGCAGGTCCTATCAAAACAATTAATATGTCCTGGGATCCTGTAGCCCAAAAGCACAAAGGATTCGCATTCGTTGAATATGATCTTCCAGAAGCTGCCCAATTAGCGCTTGAACAAATGAACGGCGTTATGATTGGTGGTAGAAACATTAAGGTATTTTAATGAAATTTGAATGTTATTAAATATTATACAGACTACATAAATATTTTGTTAAGCAAATATCTACCTAAACATACGATAATAATATTTTGGATTTTTAGTGCGGTCGTGATACAAGAATTAAATTCTCTCATATGGATCAAGTTATTGACGATTTGATGGATGAAGCTAAAGCTTATCACCGTATTTATGTTGCTTCCATTCATCCTGACCTTACAGAAGATGACATAAAGAGGTAAAAATATCTGATCATAAGTTTGTAATATTCTTAAAATTCTTAATTAATTAAAAATGTTTTATTTTTCAGTGTGTTTGAAGCATTTGGGGTGATAAAGGCCTGTAAACTTGCTCCGGGACCAGCACCTGGAAAACACAGAGGCTATGGATTCATTGAATACGATTTAAGTCAATCGGCAGCAGAAGCTATAGCCTCTATGAATCTTTTCGATCTTGGTGGTCAGTATCTAAGAGTTGGAAAAGCAATAACTCCACCTAATGCACTTCAAGTAAGAAATTAATTCATTTTAATATTGATAAAACTATAAGAGCTATAAAGCTATCATTTTTAGAGTTTCGTTTCGATTTGATACTTTTGATTGTTATTATCTATAATTTTTTAATTTTATTAGGCAAATCCTGGTCAGAGTCAAATGCCAACTGCCGCGGCGGTTGCAGCTGCAGCTGCAACAGCAAAGATTCAAGCAATGGAAGCAATTACAAACACTTGTTCAGCCCTTGGACTAACAAATGCAGAAGATTCTCCAACTGGCGGATCGCCAAATTACATGCCCACAATTGCCCAACCCCAATCCCTTTCTCCGCCACAAATGGTTAGATTAGTGTAAAATAATATTTTAATTTTATTAATATTATGATATTCTTTCAGGTCAGTTCTTCCGGTTTTGGTGGAATGGATATGGGTTGGGGAGGATTTAGCGGATCTCCTTCAATGGCATCTTCTTTACCACCTCCTGGCTTAGCAATTCCTGGTCTGGGCATTCTTCCTGCAAATGCTGCATCCCAAGTATTACCCGGAGCTTCACGTAAGTTTTTTTTACTTTAAATTGAATATGGCGATTTATGATTATATAGTATTAGATTAAAACAATGATATGTAATATTTTGTTTTTATTTATTAGCTCAAGCTATTCCTCCTCCTCCGGTTCCACAACCAGCATCAATTCCAATTCCAATGGATTCTCACTCTCATCAACCTTTTAAATTCCTCACGGAAATCCAGGAATCGAACACCGAATACGTAAAAATTATTTTTCTCGTTTTTAAATAATAAAATAATCAAGGACTCGTATTAGATTTTTATGATTAAACATCATTTCACCTTTTTAATAATTTAGCACCAAGAGCTCGTGAAAAAGCTTGTAGAAGAAAGCGAAAATTCTTCCCTCTCCTCTCAAGAGAATGTATCAATAAAAGGTCAATCGGCCAGGCATCTTGTTATGCAGAAATTAATGCGAAGCGAAACAAATGCCTCGACAGTCATCGTCCTTAAAAACATGGTGGCGCCAGAAGAAGTTGATGATTCGTTACAAGATGAAATTACAGAGGAATGCGCTAGGTTTGGTTCCGTCACTCGTGTAATTATTTATGAAGAGAAGCAATCGGAAGAAGAAGATGCAACTGTGGTTGTAAAAATATTCGTTGAATTCTCAAACTCTACAGGTATTTTTTTTAATTATATTATATTGCAATTGTAAAATAAATTATTTAAGTTGTAAATTATATGAAAATATAATTTTTCAGAGGCTGATGCTGCTAGAAATTCTCTTCATGGGCGATTTTTTGGTGGTCGTAAAGTAATTTGTGGAGTCTACGACTATCACATGTATAAGAGTGAAGATTTTTCTGGATGAAGAGATTCGCAAAACTTAATTTTCCACATTACAATTCATCTCAAAGCTCTTTCAAATACTTATTCGTGTATTTGTTTGTTGTACAGTTTGTGGCCATTCTACACATTTTATGTACGACTAATATGTCTTTAGCAATATTAATAATTTTTTAAAGTTCATTAGGATATGGTTAGGAATCTTGTACAACAATACTTTGATATTTCATAATTCAATAATATACATATATTTTAGATTAGCTATGCATTAATCGATTTACAATATAAATATGACATGAATTTTTACCTTAAGAATTATCTGATTTAAGCATAATTTGTGTAAGGGATGATTGCGTAAAACAAATTGATAAAATAAATTCATTTAATTAAAAAATTATACATTAGAAACCTACACGGTGATATAAATAATTATCATAATACTTTTGTTATTTTAAATACACATTATTAAATTAAGTTTGTTCGTTCTCCTCTTATGCATCTTCAGGAGGCTATTCTTTCGTGTCTTCATTATTAGACTCGTCTGCGGAGGACGAAGAGGCCGAAATTCTTCTTGGGTCAACTCCGCCTTCTTCCTCCTGAAGCGTTTCTTTTAGTTCATCCGATAAGGGGATTTCTTCCATGAGAATTGTAAGATTAGCAGCATTTGCCTTTGCGTCGTATTTTACTCCCCCTTGATCAAATAATTTATCCAATTCCACTTCCACCTTAATTAACAATTTGGCTTTAAAATTATTTTATTTCAATGTTTATTTTTATTATTCTTAATTAATTTTTTATGTAATAATTTTATATAATAATAATTCAATTTTTATTCCCCTCACCTTATGCCGACCTTCAGCTGTTAATAGAGCAAGTTTGGATCCATCTTGCATTGTTCTAATTGTTTGCGTTGATTGTTGCCCCATTGAATGCATACCAGATGCAATACTCCGGATTCTCTGATTATATTTAATACACTTTAATGTTATCTGTTATTTCAAAAAATAAGTAATATTCTAAATGAATTGACTTACAGTGGTGATTTTTGACATGCTCCCACCCACACTCTCATCTTTAAAATATTAAAAGAAGCTTTATAATTTTTTAAAGGATTATATTATAAAATTTTTGGCTAAAATATATCGTTTTCTAACTAGAATGCCCATGCTTGATCGATTTGTTTTGTTGAGACTGATTGTCTCCTCCAGTTCCAGTGCTTCGTAAACTTGATCCTCCTTTAGAAGTCACATCTTGAAGGTGTTCAAGTCGTTCTTTTTTCTTAGGTAATTCCAATATTATCGTTTTATCTATGATTGATTCTCCTCTCGGCACTTCATAAGATTGTATTTTACTTTCTTTGCGCTTTTTAGCAACAGGTACTGATTGACCAGAGAAGGTACGAAGGAGCTTTTTGTCCGGCTCAAACTCGTCGCAGCCTTTCGGGCGTAATTTGCAGATGACGGATTCAACCATCATGAAAGAAGCAGAAAAGTTGCGATTGATAATTGGATTCAAACTTGAGTTTGTTTCGTGAAGACCGAATGGATTGAGCATGGATTCTCCAAGATTCATAAGTCCAAGGAATACAAGAAACTGCCAATTTATTAAATTAACACAATTTTGTATTTTGAAATAACTTGACTACATTTTTATTTACTGAAATTGTCGCATTAATTATTATATTGTAACATTGCATATAATATTTTGGTAAAATATGGATTTGGTTTACTCTTGAAAGACCTATGATAGGAACAAGAAATTCTGTGATTAAATCCTCTCCTGTAATATGCTCTCCCAATACAGAAATGATGAAATAAATGAAGAGGGAAAATTCCATGCACTGTTAAATAATATTGTAATGTAATCAATATAAAATGCTCTCTGAATTTAACTAAGAAAGTTCGTTTACCTAATTACATGTAAATACATAAATAATTACCTGTGTATAAATAAGTGGCACGTTAATCCAATCATAATGAATAACTTTGAGAAGGCGATCTCTAAAATCATCTACTTTCTTTATAAGATTATTGAGGAGATATGGATTCCGAATTCGATCTTCTTTGTGAGCCCTTCAGATAAATTAATTTATAACATTCCATAGCTTAATTATTATAGACATATCTTAATAAATAATTTTTGATAATCAAAAAATTAGTATCATATTTCACTTTTTTGCAATATTGATAAGCCAATCGACTGGAATCCAGTTCATTGAAAATGGTAGAGTTGTTTGATGTCTTTCAAGCATTACTTTTTCATGTGGCATTAGAAGCTCTATTAAGATTAAAAACAATAATATTAAATAGGTTATGCTCGCTCCATCAAAATGATAGGAATTTATAATGGTTCATTCAAAATCTTAACCTGACTCAATGAGATTCTCCAATGTGGGAAATCTATTCTTGACCCGAGGACTGACCATGGCAAGAGTGAGAATGAGACACAAGTTCAAATATCTCACCATTGTTCTCCTCATCAACTCACTTCGATTATCCTGTCATTTTAAAATTTTAGCCAAATTAAATAGTTGACTAAAGTAAAATTCATACATTTCCATCTAAAAATAGGAGAATTGTCATTGTAATTCTGTCTAGTGAGGGAATAGCTTGGAAATGCAAGAGCCATTTATTCAAAATAGCCCCAAGATAAAAGCCGATGACAAAGGCAAGTGGAATCCCATTGTTAAATTGCCTCAAGATCTTTACAGCTCCCTCAAATGACCTAAAATTAATCAATGAGGTGTTAATTGAATACGATCATAAATAATTTTGTTAATTATTCACATTATTTAAATCTAACTCTCGAAGATCCGGATTGTAACGAATCGTTACAGCTGCGGTGACGCTATAAATTGAGTAAATGGTGGCGTAGAAGACAAAGTCTTTCCAGATAAATTGATAGAATCCATGTTGGAGGCTAAAATGTGTAATTTAAAGATATTGTAATAAATGATGTTTCAATTATCAATAAGATTAATATGAATCTGTATGGAATCACATTTGGTATTATTTTTAAAGCTTTTATTTATTTACGTAAACACCCAATTGAAGGGCGCTCCAAACACAGGAGGATCAGCTCGGACAAATGGCTTCTTGGTTCCAGTTTCTGGTTTCCCCATGAAGGAAATTCGCTTTTGGTTCTTTTTCTATTTTGAATATTGAACAATGAATTTCCTCTTGGTAAAATCATATTTCAAATTTTCCATGTTCATATTTATTAACAATGTTTCTTGGGAGTAGGAATTATATATATTTAATCATGTAAGATTTTCTCAATTCATTGCCTCCACAATCCAAAGAGCAATACACTCTTGGGCTTAGGCATGGATAATGGTCTCTTTGTTTCTCCTTACAGAAAGTATAATTGGACATGACCATTTAATCACACGATTTTCCTAACCCCGTCTTAACATTCTTCTTCCTGATGCCCCAGAGAGTTACTTTGACCATTACATATTGATACATCCTTGTATAAACTTGTACTATACATAATATAGTAATTAACAATGAATAGCAATCAATCGTATTTATCAGACAGTCCCTGGCTCAGCATGGCTAGGCTGTTAGAACAATACAATAATTGAATATCTTCTCACAGCTCCTAAATTGAATATTAAAAAAGAAACCTTTTTACTGTTTTTTAAACTTTGGTTCATGATTTAACATTTATGACATTTGTATGAAAACTGTTAAAACTTTGTATTATTTGTGTATTATGTTTATGTTAAACCATGTACATTTAAACTCTTTTGAATGATAAATTTACTGTTGACTCATAATTTACATCTTAACTTCCTATTTTCAACTTTTTGTTAAATTTTGTCATCGATCACAACCTTCATTGGCTGAATCATCATTAATCAGATAATATGAAAAGCTTAATGATTTTGTAACGGTTCGATGATCATATCTTTTTATATAAATCACATTCTTCACTTCCGAGCAAGTGGCATTCAGAAGTTAAGGATGTACATGTAGTTGAGCATTAAGATGGAGCAATTATTTTCGGAAGACTGCGAAGGTGCAATTGGCAATGAGGAAAACTCGTTTTGTGGGAATGAGGGAGGTGGAGAATCCCCTTGTTCAAAAAAAATCCAGCAGTCACTTGAAAGAATTTCCTCCTCACCTTCCCTTTCGTTGCGCAGTATTAGCCGATGCGATGGGTGATGAAAATCCCTCACATCCTGGTCGAACGTGAACGTGTGTAGACGCGTGGGAGTCCGCGATGTCAACCTTGCTCCTCCCAATAACCCTCGTCCTCTTGATCTTCTTCACTCCTCACCTCAAAGCCCGTAAAGAACACTCATTTACATTTTACATCATTTTAGGTTGCTTTTCCATTTGAGCTCAAAAGTTTCTTATACATGCAGAAGATTGCCGGTCAGTGAATCGAGTCCCAGGATCTTGTGTTTCTTTACGAGAATGTCCACCGTTTGCGCAAATATTGCGAAATAAACCCAAATCACCATCTCTCATTCGCCAGCTCCAGAAGATTACGTGTGCATATTATGATAACGATATTAGGGTGAATCTTCATTTCTTGATTGCCATAATTGTTTTATTAAACGTTCATTATTATGATTGATTTGTATTTGCATACGTAGGTGTGTTGTCCTCTTAATAAAATTGTCACAACACCGAGACCCTCAACAACTTCCACAACAACGACCACAACAACTACAACGCCAGCAACAACAATTACCACTATTAAGCCTCCTCAATCAACCACTAAATTAAATGACTTAATTACTAATAGGGTGGGTTTGAGGTCTCATCGGAACTTTCAGAATTTACCTGATCTGAAGGGTTGCAGCAATTCAGTAGTTCATCAGAGAATCATTGGAGGCAAAGATGTTGAACATGGAACGTATCCATGGATGGCACGAGTTGGATATAGAAGTAATGTTATAAATATAAATGACAACGCTTTTATTGATTCACTTAAATTGATTTTAAGTTCTCTGATTTGCCATTATACATTATCTAAATACTCCCGAAACCAACCTAGCCGTGCACTTCGGGACTTTAGCGTCATATCAAGATTTGAATGTCTCATATTGCCTCA
>JAQGBZ010000325.1:0-72281 GCA_034687125.1 Neelides folsomi | reverse complement strand
TTCATCTAACGTGATAATTAATTAGTTGATCAGCCTTCATATTTCCCTTTGTCAATTTGTATTTAATGAATATGAACTTTCACCTGTGTGACAATATGTAGAAAGTTTTGCGGTGTTGGGCTAATGAGTTTGAAATTGTAATCAATGTTTCCTAGTAGTAGTTCTGGCTGAAGGAGGTTGAAAGATTTGTCACTTTTAAAATTCGAACCCGATTTTGAACTCACGAAATCCATCTCGACCTTTCTTAAAAAAAGAAAAATCAACGATACAATTTAATTAATATAAAATATACAGATTCTTTTCTCTAAAACAAAAAAGATAAACAAGTGCGTGTTTAGTAAAATACAAGATTGAGACAATTTCGTCAAGCTCCGAGAGTTCCAACCCTCCAGCTATACACAAACACGATTGTTTCTCTATTTAATTTAATATTTTCTTATTAGTCAAATAAGAACTTAATTAAATATTTAAGGTATCAAAGCAATTGGAATAAACGTGTAAATAGCGATTATTTAAGACTTAATACGACTGATTTAATATTTTAACTCACATTCAACAACAACTCAAAACAATATCAATATTAAGATTTTGTTGTATTTGTAGTTTTGTCAAAGCTCTAAACGTTCGCTATAAACAAACAATTCATATAAAAGTTCGAAGATGGAACAAACCGTTCAAATGGAATGCCATACAAATATATCGGGTGTCCGCGACTTAACTTTTAATAAATCATAACTTTTTAATCATTTAACGAAATTTTCTCACAAATAGTAATTATATGCTTTATGCATCATAGAATTAAAAAATATATCTTAATTTGTCACTTGAACACCATTGACTTCAATACAGCGCTGTAAAAGACCCTCGACAGCTTCGCAAGCCCTTCTGCACATGGCAAATGGTATATCGCTAAACGCTTCCACAATTCGAGCTTTGAGCTCATCAATGATTGATGGGCCAACGGAATACACCGTGTTCTTTACATATCCCCATAAAAAGAAATCAAGTGGGGTTAGATCTGGAGAGTGGGGTGGCCAAGGGAAAGGACCACCTCGACTGATCCACTCTCTTGTGGATGTGTGGAGGCGTCCCCGTCCATTTGCATCCAGGAAGTTCTGATGTCAACTCCAGCGTAGAGTGCTGGCAAAACGTCGTCTTCCATCTTCTTTAAGAACGACGCTTCAGTGACCGTTCCCTCGAAGAAGAAAGGACCAAACACTCCACCAATTGTGATGAGAGCCAAGACTGAAATAAAGGACGATTTCATCTTTTGCTTTATCACAAATGGATTCGCCCCAGTAGTTCTAAAAAGCAAGCAAGAATAAAGCCATAAAGTGGGAGGGAAAGCTGAAGGGAAAGCAGAAGGGGTGGCGGGAATGGTTGTAGGGAAGGGTGACGGAAAGAGTGGCGGGAAGGGCGGTGGGAGGGGAAGCTGGAGGCGAGTAGCATTTGATGCAGAATAAATACCTCGTTATGTCTATTATTTTTATTAAGTTCCTTATCGTATTAAAACTTGGAGCTAAAGTGACAAATGGTCATCGTCTAACTACTACAAAAGCGTTTTGAACTCGAGAAAACTCCTCAACAATTCAAAAATTTTCTTCCTTAACTAAACGACGTCGATTTTCCATTTTAAAACTGGAAAATGAAGAAATGAGAAAATAAAATTTCTATCGAATAAAAGACGCTGCCGTTTGTTAACGCTTAAAGTATTTCAGCTTATAGTTTGATACATCATTAAGTAATGCCTTCTCCATAGAATAACAATATTAATAGATTTTTATCAATGTTTACCTTAAAGTTACGATTTATTAAATAAACGCAGTTAAGTCGCGGACACCCGATATATGCATATATCCTATATCCACATTCTAAAATTCTAATATTCATATGCATGTACCTAAAAATTTGCAATATAACTTCTTTAATACGTGCTATTATTACTTACAATTATAGTCTACTCGGGGAAAGAAAAACTCTGAGATTTACGTTTTTCCAAAATAATTCCACAGTTACGAGTAAAATTAATGGTTGACAATAATTGTAGTATAGCATATACAAGTTCTTTATTTGATTTAAAAATTATATAAAATATAATTAATTTTTTATGCTCAATTAAACATGAAAGAATAAAAAGAGTTTCAATGTATTACTTATATTTTGCTCAATATCGGAATCGTCGCTGCTAGAATGATCGGAGTCAAATTTGATAATTAAGTCAATTATATTATCAAGTAAATTATCTATTTCCCAATATTTTGCTTCTTCCTTCCGGCTATGTTCAATTGCATTTTACCAATTCTCTGGTGTCACGCGATCACATCCCTCTTTGAAAAGCCTCATTAGGTCACTTATCTTTTGATCGAAGTTGTTTTTCGCAATGTAGTTTTTCACTTGAGCCCATATGAGTTCAATGGGGTTGAAAACTGGAAGAGGAGTTTTTAAAATGAAAACTATTTAATTGAATTACTAAACTTTGATTGACTACGTTGTTATACCAAATACTCTAATTCGTAACTATGGATTTGAACGTTAAATCTCAGGGTTTTTCTCTCTCCGAATAGACTATAATAGCTAATTTTTATCAAATATCAAAATCACATATAAGGGTAAAGTAAAAACGGCTTAGAAAATTGGATAAATTTTATCAATGTATGGTACTAGAAGTATAATAGGTAGATAAGTCTATAATATAGAGTGATTAGAATTTATATGATGTTGCTGAAGCGTATTCCGATCCAGACATATTTCGACAGCTTAAAGCAAAATCTTCGATTCCTTGCTGAACAGATCGTTTGGTGGGCCTCTCTCTAAAATAAAAAAATAATTAAAGACGAGGTATTTGCAAATGTTTAAAAAATATCTAAAAAACAAATCTTTCATACGTTAAGCGATGTTCAAAGACTCTTTTCGCTTCAAGTGACGCCGACGGATGTGGAAAGCCTTGAACGTCAATACAATTCCTCACCCAAGCACGAAACTCAGCAGGGAACGATTTATTCAAACAGATAAAAATATCAGCATAATGATGAACTCCACTTCGAGGAACAGAGACACCTTAAAATAAAATTAATTAAAATTAATTGGTTTAACATTAAAAAATTAAATGATATCCTAAATACCAGTAACTTACCAATTCCGTAAAAAACTCGCTGAACAATCGAAGCTCCCATAGAATAAAAGAGTTCTCTCAATTGAGGAAAACTTGCCGACTTGTCAGCAGCAATTGAAAGGAAGTAAATCGAAGATTTGAGTAAACCAGTCTCAGGATATCCCACACATTCAATGGCAATTACAAAAATATTTTCAAATCTTAATTGCGCTTCCAATACAGCCTTCGTTGATCCTCTCATCAGTTGGCCAAGGGTAATAAAATAAGCTTCAACGAAATCTTCATTCCCATTATTCCTTGGGGAACTTAAAAGACATGGCGGCCCCATTACAACACAGTGAAGTTGAGCTAAATAAGAAATGGCCAGTTGCCTTCTTTCACTTTTTTCTAATTGAATTATAACTTGTCGAGAAAGAAGGGCCACTTGTTCGACCGGACTTCTTTGTAAACAAAGGAGCAACAAAGGTAGAATTCCTTCAACGGCCCGACCACCTTGTAAAGTTCCAATGGCTGCTTTGGGAATGGCTAATAGACTTTCCATCACTGAGCGATCTCCTCCCCAGCTTTCTGCTATTCTTGTGAGGACTGGAAGCAGATTTTCGAATACTGGTAAAAGGGGCTGTTCACTTTCAGGAATCACAATTTCTTCTTCGGTCCAGCATGAAGCGTCCAGTGAGGAACAAAGTGTAGAGAAGATATGAAGTCGATTTAAAAGTTCTCCGCGGATTTCTGAATTACCCTATAGTTGGAAAAGTAAATTAATCATCTATTAATAATTGAATTATTAAAATATTGATTGTAGGTATACTAAATATTTAAATATTACTGTAAGTAAATTGAAGAAATGATTTTTTTAAATTTTTACATGGAGAGTAGCTAAAATATGAAGTCGGGCAAGCATAGGAGAAAAAATTCCATCGACCGCTGCAAGAGATTCTTCTTTGGGTAAAAATGCTAGGAAACGACCAACGGAGTATACAAGACGAATTGCATCTCCGCCACTGACTTCTCCACTACAGAGACTGTCCCTCGTGGCGTTGAGGATGGCGGACGTGAAGGGAGCCAATGCCCTTGGCGCATCACGTGAAAGAGTTTTAAGTGTAAGAGCTGAAGAAGATATCGTGTCTGGAGATTTAAGACCTTGAAGAACGTAAGGAAGAATTCGCTCAGCGACGCCCTCGTAAGCTGGGATGAAACTGCTACTACAACCTTCGAATCAAATTTATGTAAATTTACCATTTGTCATCATTTGGGATAAAATAATAAAATATTTTTACTCACTTATACAGTCGAGCGCTGCAGAAAATAATTTTGGTACATGTTTTTCTCGATGAAATTCTAAGGTACGAATGAGAAGAGTGAAAACGGCGGTAAGCGGTCCTTGAAGATAATTTTCGCTTTCGTCTCCAATGATTTCAAGAAGCGAATGAATACCGAGGAGGATCGATTCAACTTCAGCCCAATTATCACTTGTTTCCTATAAATATTAAAATTGTAATTGTATCAAGGTCTTTATTTACAGATAAAAATGTTCATATTAAAAATTATTTAATTACATTAAATAGAGAGTCGAGAGATTGAGAAGCTGCAGAAGTGAGCTCATTAAGAAATGTCGGCCCTCGGAGTTCATAACAGCGAGAGATGCAGTCGGAGACGTCTTGACGGTAAATTCTAAAACTTTCCCTTTCTTCTACATTCCATTGACGAGATTCAACGGGGTAAGCGGCTTTTCGCACGAGTACGCCCCCAAGTTGTTGATAAATGTAATCGAGAACGGTCATAACTCGCCCAAATTTTCCTCCTTCTTCCTGAGCTCTTTGGACATCATCCTATAAAAATGCGATAAAATATCATATATTTTCATTGTATTTATGATTTATATGTAATAATTTTCCTATAAGGTATAAAAATACTCACAACAAGGGAATGCCAAACTGCGAAGGTAATTGTTGATAAAGTTTCGTCTCCAGATGAAATACTTTTAGTGGCTGTACAGCTTAAGATGATGTCCAACAATGCAATGGCGTCCGATTTTCCGGAAGTTTTCTCCTTGCTTATAACGCTTTCTTCATCAAGAAGATCGACAATTATTCCGCTATGGGTTTCGGCTATACCGACGTACAAACCAAAATACGAGGCTGCAATGTCCTATTTACAAATAAAGTTGATTGGATAATTTAATTTTACAATAAAAATAAATTCGTAATGAAATTTTTCTGAATAGATGTTTCAATCTTGTTAACGGTATTTGATTAATGTGATAATGTGATACACTACGATTATAAATTGTAATTTGTTGTTAAAAATAAATGTAAATTACATAATCATTCCGGGCGAGTGAAGGAGACACGTAAACTTGAAGAGGTAAAACTTGCTCCAATAGTTTTGTCACAGCACGAGGATATTCGTGAGATTTTGGATCACATGCGATGGCTGTAAGGAGATCCAGTGAAGGTTCCACTGTCACTTCGTCACTGCACAACCCCACAAGATGTTGGGTGAAGGCCGGAAGATGAGCCCAGTCAAAGACACAACTGACATGAGTCCAGGACAAGAATGCTTTGAGACCCTCAACGACCATTGTTGAATTTGTTCCTTCCCGTATGACTCCAAACAACCAAGAAAACACTAGAAAAATATATATTAGTATAGCCTTTAAGATTAATGATTATGATTAAGTATGGTAAAATAGAATTAATTGAGCTATGTAATGGATAAAATTATAACATGCGTAATTGAGTTGATTTTCTAATTTTTCTTACTTTCATCTCCTTTGTTCTGAATTTCTTTAGCAGCCCTTCTTAGTTTTTCGTTTGACTTTTGCCAATGATTCTGAGACTAATAAATATAATAGATTCTCATTTATTTTAGCCAATAAATAAGAATACGATAGGTAAATATGAATTTTAAGAATAAATTGAAAATAACCATTTCTGGGATAAATCCAAAGATCTGAATAAGTAGGCTGTAGACACATTCTTGAGAAACTCCTGAAAAATTTTGAGGCTTAAAGAGGTTAACGAGGTCATCGAATGGGCTCTCCCACGACGTTCCAATAGTGTATCCGATAAATGCACCTAACTGTAATTTAAAATTTTTAACATTTTAGACTGTTAATCATTATATTACATAACCCCCAACATACAAAACATAGCACAATTCCACACATTATATTAGATTAAGATCTTGTAATAAAATAATGTTTAATCAACTTACTGCCAATCCAAGAGGGTTAAGTACGAGTTGAGGTTCCAAAATGTACTTGGCCACTACAGATAAAAGTTTTTCTTTTAAGTTTAGTAAATCGGTATCGGGTACTTCGGAGAGGCACCGGGTAACTTTATAATTAAGGATTTTAGCGGCCATGTACTGGACATGGGGAATTTTAGTGGATGGGTCAAGAAGGGGCCAAACAATTGTCCAAGCCTCGATTGACATTTGACATTTTTTGAGCCATTCGTGAGCTTCATTGTTCACAACGTCGGTGCTTCGATAAAACTCTATCACAGCCTTCTCCAAATTATCTGTCGTGAAATCCATTTTAACGTATATTTAACTAATTATTTTAAGTTCATTTTTCTTAATTAAAGTCATAAACAAAATGGTATTTTAATTGATTTACAAAATATTTTAATTCTTTTCTGGGTTTCATAGATTGCCCAGAAGGAACATGCAATAACGTTGCGGCCTTTAATGTCTCACTATACACCGATTCACTGATATGGGATTCATGTAGATTTTTTGTGCTTTTTTGTTTTAAATGCCTCTATATTAGCCTTAAGTAGCCTCTTCAAAAATCATTTTTACAGTCCATTATGAATGTCAGTTAATTAATTATAATTAGTTTAGGCATCTTTAATGGTCTTTATGTTCGGAGGATTAGGCAAGTTCGAAATGTTTATTTACAATTAAAATCATGTTAAAGTAAGCTTTAAATTTTTTTATTAAAAATAAATAAGTACTATAATTGCAATACGAACATAAAGAAATATTTTGCACAAATTATTTAACTAAAGTACTGTACGGAATTTGACTCTTTAGATTCCACGACTCACCGAATATAATATATTTAATAAATAATTTACGATATGTTATTCTCTGGGTGTTCCTATCTCTCTATGTGAGATCTTAGTAACTTCTCCAGCTTTCTTCATCTTTGGTTTCTTTTCTTGATCCTACATCAAAATTACATTTTGTTAGCTTTAAACCCGAATTATTGTTTTGAATCTTTTGAATTGAATTAAAATGCTAAAATAAATGCGAGCTTACATAATGTTTCATGTATGATAAGAAGACGTTCCAGAGAACAGTGACTGAATTTACGTACAAGACTCTATACCTGTTTGGTATCACGTAAAAATTGAACATTTGACATGGCGGCCACAAAATCCAATCAACCTGGTAATTCATAAAGGTCAGAATATAGATTTTTTATAATGGTTTCTCATTAGATAAATGGCATCTTATTGTGTATATTCTAAATTACCATATAAACTCGAGGGAACTTTCTTATAAACTCGTCGGATGCTTCTGATATCGTTTTATTTTCAAGTAGGGCCATCCCTCCGAAGAATTGAATGGAGAACATGGGACATGCCACGAGTTGGTCGATGAGGATTTTCTGAAAGATAGTTTTTGGAGCTTTTCCTGGAAACTTCTTGTCGAGTATTTTGTAAAATATATGATGAGGTGGACCCAAAATTAATCCAATTGCAGTCATTCTAGCTGAGGAACGACAAACCCATTTAATTATTATTGTTTTCATTATAAAGTAATAATACACTTAAAGAATTTTAGATTTAATCAACTTTTGATATTTTTACCTAGTCTTCCGTTATCAAATCCTTGTTCTGGGTTTAACTTCATTTCGACTCTTTGCTCCACAAAATCTCCGACCATGAAGAGGAGCGAACTGCTAACTGTGTTTGCTACCTGTGATAGAAGAGAATTTTATTATTTTTTATAACCATCTGTTGTTTTAAAATATTGGGAAATTATAGTTTTTATTTGTAATCATTACAACTTACCCATGCATATTTCCCTTCGAAGATCCTCCTGAATAAACTTTTGGGAACGGCATTTGAAGCCATGATTAATGTTTAGTTAAAATTTCAACATAATGTAATCTTATAAAAATATAATATAAACTTAATAAAAAATATTCAACAGGGATGAATTGGATGGAATCATTATTACGAGCATAATTATTAAAGTTAATATTTATAAAGGACAAATGACATAAATTGTTAAAGATTTTTTAAGTTTGAAATCTTAATTAATTCCTATGCGATTAACAAATAGTTTAAAACTGATCATTATAGAGTTGAACTGTTATTATAATTATTTTGTCTTTTTTTATTCATCTTATTTTTGCGTTAAATTGATTTAATTTTTAAACCGATTAATTCTTAACCCTTTGCCTTTAACAACACATTTCGATTGCATCAAAATATTTATTAGGTAATAAATCCATTTTGATTTGGCGGTTCTATTAACAGATTTTAGATGTCAAATACGCAGATCCTTTATTCACTTGAACTTGCTTGGCGGAAGCGTTGAGTAAATAATCTGTAAAATATTATTCAATGCGCAAGATAGGAATCTCTCAATATGCCTAATGTAAGATTTTAAAGGCATGATATTTGTCCAAAAGGCTAGTGTTCAATAAAGAGGGAATTTTTGCTTCTTTCTCATATGCTATTGAATTGCTATGAAATAAATGAAAATTCGAATGAATTCAATCCCGAGTTCGGACTAATTCTCATTTTTATCTTTATTAATTAACAAATTATCTAGCAAAAAATACTTTTTAATTATCATCGCCTTTAAATTATCTTTAAAGATCCAAAGAGTACAAAGGTCCCCCTTTAAAAGCAAATTATTATATTTTTTTAATATTTCTTTTATATTTTACATTTTTTATTATTTTTATCCAACAAGACCACGCGCGATAATGTGATCGTTCTTCGATACTGTTTGTGGGTTCTTTGGTATGGCTGGAGAAGAAGGACAACCTTGGGTTGAACAAGACTGTAAAATTTCGTCATCGGCCGAAGACGACGAGGTCGTCGGACCTCGTCTCATCATGGGCGAAGACTCTCATAACGAAGAAATTCTTCGGAATGGCGAAGGGTCAGGGAGTAACACGTCTGACTCCTCAATTTCATCAACTAATCACAATTTGCCAGGTAATAATTAAAAAGTTAAAAAAATTCCTTCTTTGAATTCATAAAAATAATATAAATGTGCACACAAACAACAACAAAGGTCCATACATAATATATCCATCCATACAGTTAAAGTGAAGAACTCTAATTAAATTACATCCTTGATTAAAGCCAAATAAATAATGCATGAATTCATAAATAACCAGTTTATTATTGAATAAGTAATCTGCGTCTTTAGAAATCAAGTAAATTGAGTATTGACTCGTTGTACGCGGTTAGTTCCAATCTTCTTCATTCATACCTCATCCATGTGTTCATTGATGATAACTGGAGTTTAAAATTAAATTACGTTGGTTGGGAATAACGTAATGGTCTCTATTTCTGTAGTGGGTGGCCCACCCTTTGTCAATGGTACTCAACGAGGGGGCGATCAACTAACAAACTAACATCATATTAATAACTTGAGTGTAGTAAAAATAAAGTTCTCGTTTACTTTGACTAAAATACATTAGGTAACTCCACGTTCTCCTTTTGGGGATTTTCCATTAGAGCATTTGTCGAACAAGACCAGCCATTACCGGCTGAAACAAACTTTTGTCACAAACAACTCTCGTACGAGACTCAACCATTGGAAGCTTGAGATTCTCATTTATTATATTGTTTGTCTCATCAGTTACTCACACAAAGGGGTTTACCGCGGACACATCCAACTCTTTGTGACTGGGAATGAGTTACATTATTAAAAACCCACATATTGACCAACGTTATAACAATAATACAATAATTGCTCACTTATTGTACTCCGAACTCTCCGATACACCTATTGATCTCACTGTTATTAAATGAAATTCAATTACGATAATCAATTTACACTTATTGGTAATTATTTTTTACTACTTTCAGGAACCCATTAACTCTAAGCATGAGTCATTATTCTCCTTATTATTCAAATAAAACATATTGAATTACAATTTTTATTAATTATCAATATCAATTACAGTTAAATAATATTAATGTTCTACTTCCGTTACAATTAAGGGTTAAATTTTATGAATGAATTTATGTTCAATTTACGTTGTTGGTGTAACCTCGAAGTTAATTTATTGTAATTTACTTTAGGTGAAGACGGCGGAGAAGGACGAGTTGTTGGGAGCGTCGTATTAGGAGAGGAAGACGCAGGATCTTCGTCCCACTCGGAAGTACGAAGTTCTTCTCCGGGACTTGCTGATGCGGATGCGGATGTTGAAGACAGCCCAAGTGGTTCAGAAGAAACGGGATCAGAATCGGATCGTGAAAGGCCGAGCCTCCCTTCGAATAGCATGTACGCACCAACAACTGGTGGTTTTCCGCCATCAAGATCAGCACTCACACACGCTCCTGGTAATTAATACATTTGATCCATTTTTTAATTTGATCAAGTATGGTATAATTAAAATCCTAAAATTTTACAAATCTTAAATGTTCAATATTTCAGGTTCGTATCCATTGTCGCAAGCCATAAGGTACAACCCTTCGGCATCAAATCCCTTCGCTGTTAAACCGAGTGTCTCAACTTCTGAGAGATCTTCAGATAAAAATTTTCCTCCTCGGAAAATTTCACCATTCTCAACTCCACCTTTTACGAGTAATTAAAAAATTGAAATTAAAGAAGCATATTGTAGTTTGATAAACATTATAATTAAAATATTGAATTTATATAATTGTAGGCACGGGTCGGCCAATAATTCGTCCTTCTGCTCTCTCAACGTCTCTCTGCCTTTCGGCCCCTCTTATCAGCAGCAGCAACAACGTGGAAGATTCCGCTCCGTCTTGTTCTATTTTGAGGCCACCGAAGCTCTCAACATGCTTAGGCTTAAAATTGATTGAACCGGAAGCTGAAGAAAAACCAAGCTCCTCGGACGAGAATCGAAATCCAGTTTTTGTGCCGTTGGAGAAATCCGATGATATAAATTTAGGCGGTCATGTTTCATCCGTGGGGCAAACGAATCCAAATCCGAAGTCGGCTTTTATATTCGGATGTAATTTATCCGAACGTGTCCTTGTACGTCATCATATAAATTAAATTTAATTAATTATATCCTTTTACATTGAGAATTATTTAATAGTTTAAAGAATGTACAATAATTGTATTAATTGTTAGTGAAGTATTTATTGCTTCTAAATAAAAAAAAATTTGTTTTAGGGTGGGGAAGAAAATGATGTTGGGAAATTATCTGATAAAAGTGGAAGTAACGGTGTGTCAAGCAGTTTATTTTCAACTGTCGCCTCCTCTGATGGGACATTTGTGTCGAGCGGATCTGTGGTAAGTGGCGGAACACCTGGAGAACTCGCTTTAGGAGAACGAAAGCGTAAATTGGAAGATCCACCGTTGAGTATTGTAACGGGAGAGGAAGAGGAGAGCAACGTCCTTCAGATCTCCGCCCGATTGTTTGCATTTGAAACGAAGACGGGGAATTGGATGGAACGAGGACGAGGGAGTTTGAGACTCAATGACCATGTGGATGGAGGTTTGCAATCTCGGATCATCTTCCGAACTCAAGGCTCACTCCAAGTGATGCTCAATACAAAAGTATGGGGAGGAATGAAAGTGGAACGACCTTCTGAAAAGCATGTTCAGATTACTGCATTGGACCAACAACAACCTCGTGTTTTCCTCATTATGGTTAGATTTCATATTTAAATATTTGATCTCGGATTACCTTTATTAATCCCATTAATCCAAACTAGAAATAAGCATAAAATTAATAACAAATATTGAAATTTCTTAATATGTAAATAAATTGTAAACTTGAATGAATATTTTTAATGAATAATTTTAACAATAATTCCAGACGAGTGTTGGAGACGCGGAATTGCTTTCTGCAGCACTTCACTACAGGATTGCTAATTTGAAGAATCGAGATGAAGTGGAGGAATCAATAGAGAACTCATCCTCTGGGCCGGAGAGTCCAAAGAGGAAACGAATCGTTGAGTCGCCACGTCTTTTAACTCCGCCGTTTATTCAAGTCAACTCTCGGAACATCACTGATGATGAAGACGACGAGTAAAGTTGGCAATTCCCTTTTTAAATTTATTTTGGAAAAATACACTTTATGAATAATCTACTCGATGAAAAAATCTTCATTTTTAATAATCTTCATAATTCATATCATCTGTTTTACAACAAGCATCATTTATTATTATCACACATTGTTATTAATTTTATAATTCATTTATCCTTTTTTCAACAAATTTTGTATTTGAAAGAGTGTACTTATTATCTAATAATATATAATTATTATTTCATAATTTAAAATGTGATTTTTAGGATTGTCCTATATATTGTAATTCATTTTTAAGTTTATGCATTTCATTCAGCCTTCATTCATATGGGATTTACTAGCGTTATGTTGAAGACGTTTTTTTTGTTTTTCACACTATTGTATTAAACCTTTAATATTTGTTAAAGTAGATTCGTTGTACTCAACTTTTGAAATACAGATAATGTAAAATTGTTGTAAATAAATAATGACCCTCTGGAAGGGTTTATGTTGAAATCAAGCACGATTTGAAATATGTTGAGAAAGAGAGTGAAAATGCCATTTTCTAAATACTATTGAGCTCATTAAGCTAAATATGAAAATACAAATTGTAAAGAAGAATGAGTCTTAACATTTTTATTAGCTTATTAAAAGTAAAAACAATAAATAAGAGTAAATATTTGTTATTTTATTGAAGAGGCGATAAGTTGTAAATGTCAGGTTAGAGGCATTTTTTGAGTTGTTCAACTTCACAATAATCGTCATTTGTAAAAAACGTAAAAAACAATAAAATTAAAATTGAGAAAGTGTCATATATAAGATATCTGTAATAATTAAATACCTTATTGATTGTTTCAAAAATAAAATTGTTATATCATAAAGTTATTATTGTAATGAAAGTGTCTGTGTGTATCATATATAAGAGGAGTAAAAGAAAAAGTTGAAGGAAGTTGAAATCCGTCACAAAAAAGTTTGGAGAGAAATTCATTGTACACAATGATAAAATAATTGAATAAATAAATAGTTAAAGTCCATAAATATAAGTCTTTGTCATTTTTGGTCATTCGACATTCATTGTTGTCTGGTCAATCTTCTTCTTTTTCAATAAAAAAGGCCGATGAGGGCGATTTAAAGGCCTTTTTGAAAACCGCTATTGGATTGCACTTAAATAAATCTGAGCAATTTCCTCTTTCTTTGAGTCCTTTTCCCATTTTCGCTTGCAACGTTCCATTCTTTTCTCCCAAAGATTGCACAACCCTATAGATCCATTTTAATTAATTATTTAATTTTAAAGTAATTATATTATTTTTATATTTATACTTTTTAACAAGTTGGTCAGCGTTAACTTTTGCTGAAAGTTGTTTCAAATGACATGCAACTCTCTCAACACACTCTTCAGATTCCAATACTTTTCTCGCGACTTCAAGACTTATTCGAGCTTGTTTTAAACTTCGAAGTGGCATGATTGGTGGAATTGCTGGAATTTGAATCGGCCAAATAATGACTGCAATTGGAAGGAAGAGGAGAAGCAACGCAAGTGGAATTAAAAGAGGGAGAAAGATCAATGGTAAAAATGGGAGCAACAATGGCCAAAAGACCAAGGTTCCTTTGATGGCTTTAAATGCCTTGGCTGCTTTGACAGCTTTGATTCCAACTAGTGCAGCAACGGCAGATCCAATCCCGCCGCCATTTCCTTCTTCATCTTCACCAGGAGAGCCATAACCATACCCGCCAGAATTCCCTCCCGAATATCCGTTTTGTCCACCTGAATATCCTCCGCTTTGCATTCCACTTGAGTAACCCCCACCTTGGTCATTTGAATATCCACTTGTTGGTTCAGGCGATCCGTAATTTGTTTGTGGGGATCCGTAATTTGTCTGAGGGGATCCGTAAGTTTGTTGTGGTGTGTAATGATTTGTGTGATGAGTTTGGATTTGTGGAACAGTTCCATAAGACTGCTGAGGAGTTTCATATGAAGTTTGCGGAGCTCCGTAATTCTGACTTTGAGTGTATGAAGACGAAGGAACGATATAATTATTTTGTTGGGGAGCTGCCGCTGCTTCGTATTGAGCTTGTGTGGAAACAAAAGACGCTGGAGCTTGTTGATCCGCTGGATATAATGTATAATGGTAGGATGTTGATTCGTGATGATCTCCAGTTCCAGACTGCTCCCTTTTCTTCAACTTGACCTCCTCGACCTTCCCAACGTAAGCAGTGGTCGAGAGGACTGATGAGATGAGAATCGGCCCAAGAAGGGCAAAGGAACAGAGAGTTCTCAACAACATCCTCACTCACCAAAAACTCAACGTCTCTGGCGTCTCTGTCTTCCGCCTTTCCACTTTTATACTTTGGAATCAATGGAGAATGCGTGTCAAGTAGAAAATTTCCTTTAACATCAAAAACACGAATATTTGCATGTCCGATCGCCCCAAATTAGAAGCCAAAATTGTCCTCCTTTGTCTTTTCATTTTTGGCATATTCCTCAGGCTCAATAACCTTCCTAGTCATAACCGACGACATAACTACTAATATTGACAAATGAATTAGCTATATCGGCAAAATATGATTTATATTTATAAAAATACAAAGAACGGGCCGAATGAGCAAAGAATGTCTCTATAGAGGAGAATGAAGGAATGCTGAGGAGTGGAGAAAGGAGGAATCGACTTGTTGACTTATTGACACAACTAATGGATTCTTCGACTCGCTGGAACTCTCAATGTCAATGTCAACAGGTTTGTCCGAATTATTCAATTCCCTCAGGTTGGTCAGTCTCATTTTTTATACATGCATAAGATGGGTCAATGTGTCAATGGTGCGTTTGTGTTAACTGAAAAAAATAATTGAACAGGTCGGTAAAATTTATTAAAAGAACTTGGCAAGATTATTCATCGGGACAAAAGACAAGTTTCGTAGTATTAATATTTATATTAATAGCATTTAATCTTAATTCATATACACCGTAAAAGTAAATGTTTTTATAAGTACTGTGAAGGCATACCTAAGAGATTTCTAAAGTATAGGTACATGTATATGTATGATGTAAATCATGTGTATAACAGCGTTTACAACTTTTCTTAAAATTATAAAGTTTTCCTACAAGATTCTAAGATATGAAAATAAAGAATTTTTCGTATTAGTATAATTCAAAAAGGAATAAATGAAATCTGAATAATTCGTTTATTAAGAAGCCTGCTGCATCGGTTTTAAATCTGGAGAAACTGTGAAGTTGCAACCGGTGCCTTCCACGATTTCTTCCATTCTAATTCCATCGGCGATTTCTGTTAAAATGAGTCCCGAGTCTTTGTCCACTTCAAACACACACTAAAAAATAAAATAAAAACAAATAAATAATGAAAGTGTTCAAGTTATTTTCAGTAAATATTTTATAAAACTACAAAGCGGGATTTGTCTAATATTTGTATACCCTTTCTGTGATGATCATATGAACGCAATTCTTCCCAGTTAATGGAAGTGAACACTTGTCAACAATTTTATGTCCACCGCCCTTAGCTGTGTGTTCCATTGTAACAATGACTTTGGTCCCAGCGCCTGCAGCAGCGACCAGATCCATTGCTCCACCCATTCCTTTAACCAACTTGCCAGGAATCATCCAATTGGCAAGATCGCCATACTGAGACACTTCCATTGCTCCAAGAATGGTTAAATCAATGTGACCTCCACGAATCATGGCGAAAGACTCTTCCGATCCAAAATAAGAAGCTCCAGGTAAAACGGTGACTGTCTCTTTCCCAGCATTGATTAAATCTGGATCCTCCTGGCCTTCATAAGGGAAAGGTCCAAGGCCCAAAACACCATTTTCAGATTGAAGAACGACATTTGCCCCAGCAGGAATGAAATTGGAAGCGAGCATTGGAATACCAATTCCGAGATTAGCTGTTAAAATAAAAAGTTAAAATTAAACAATTAAACAAACATTTATTTTCATATATTTTTATAAAAATTCCTCTTACCATACATCCCGTCTTTAAATTCCAAAGCAGCTCTCTTTGCAATTTTTTCCCTAACGACCTTAGCTGGATTCGCACTCGCACCGCTCTTTGCTTCCTTTCTTAATGTCAATCTCTGTAAAGAAATTCGCTTTCTAAGAATTTGCAGTAAAATTAAATGGAATTCTTAAAATATTCTAATTAAAAATCAAAATCACCTCAATTCTCTTTTCATATTTGGGTCCTTTGATAACTCTATTGACATAAATTGAAGGTATGTGAACATCTTCTGGAGCGAACGTATCAATGTCAACAATTTCCTCAACTTCGGCTATAGTGATATTAGACGCTTTGGCCATAGCTTGATTAAAATTCCTTGCTGTTTTCCTAAATGTTAAATTCCCAGCTTTGTCCGCCTTCCATGCTTTAATCAAAGAATAATCCCCTGTGATGGCTTCTTCCATTATATAACTTCGTCCTCCGAATTCTCGCTCTTCTCTTTCTTCTGAGCATATCTAAATCACAAATTCATAAATAATACCCCATTTCAATCAATATGAATAATTTTATATAAAGAAAATTTAAAAAACTTAATAAAATAGTTACTTCAATTTGCTTATCCGAAGTGTATTTAATTGGAGCTCCACCTTCATGTACCAGCGTTCCATAAGCTGTTGGGGTGTAAAAAGCGGGTATTCCAGCACCGCCAGCTCGGACTCTCTCTGCAAGTGTTCCTTGTGGTGTGAGCTCAACTTCCAATTCTCCTGAGAGATACTGTCGCTCGAATTCAGCATTTTCTCCAACATAAGATGCGATCATCCGTTTGATTTGATGCTGCTTGAGCAAGAGTCCAAGTCCGAAATTCTCAACTCCAGCATTATTGCTCACGACAGTTAATCCAGAGACTTTCGTTGTTAACAACCCGGCAATCAGATTTTCAGGAATACCGCAAAGCCCAAATCCTATCAAATTGTCACATTCATTTAATTTAAATTTAACTAACAATAAGGGTTTGAACTACAAATTGAACATTGAACTGCATTTATGTACAGATAATTTAAATGTGCTAATCGGTCATAATATGAAGTTGGTTGTGTCATATAATATAATATGATATCTATAGGAAAACTCGAGAGACGCATCATTTACAAATTGCATCATTGGAATCGTCGAATCAATGGAATGAATTGAAATGCTTTGCGAATATTGTGAAGCAGCATAGCAGATGTGTTCAGGGGTTAGTTGACTCAATGGGGCAGGGTGAGACTTCTGTGAGAGGGAGCTGGTGAGCCGAGGCGTCTGTCCTTCTAAATCTCATCACCGTCTTCGGCCTCTTCGGACTCCGACCGCCGGACAACCTTGTCAGCATGATGCCGGAACAAGCCCAACTTCGTCAACAAATCTTGGAGGCCGTGGAGGCTCTCCGTGTGAGGAAGTGCCGGCCGGATCGCGAGACCATCGCTCACTTCGTCCTACGGAAACATGGGGCGGAGTTCAACTCTGTCTTTTCGGAACTCGAGAACATCGTGGACGAAGGAGACCTCCTCAAGGTCGAGTACAAGGGAACGACGTCGTATCGACTTCCGTCGAACTTCGGTAAGGAACGACATCGGCCCCCCGCTTCCTTTCGACCATTAATTAGTATTCCAACTCCTCTTCTACCCCGGGACAGCATATAGAAATGTGCCAACTTAGGAACTCGACAAGGCCCGAATTCGCCAACAATTATCAATTAAAATTTCTCATTAAACCTTCTCCGGAGGTTGATTATTTATCAAGTTAAATTAATTGGATGGAGGCGATGATAAATGACCAAAAATATATTTCCGATATCACCTGGCTCATCTGTTTGCATCCCTTCTAAATCCAATCAATCATTGGCTATTATTCCCAATGCATAGGAGATGCTATGTTGAGCTAAATAAAAATTGATATTTTTACTAACCCAAATAATCTTAAACAATAAGTAAATAATTAAATAGCTCAAGAATTATGTAAGATTATGGATGGTTGTCAGAAAGTCTCATTTTATCCATTTCATGAATTTAGATCACAAGAGTTCTCCACTTTTGACAAAACATTCGAGGATTTTAAACTCGAATCGAACAACGCGTCTCATTCTCACTTCCGTCTCTGAACTCCTAAACAAGAACCCTGAGTTTAATGAGGCTGGGATTCCAATTGAGACTCTCAAAGAAAACCTATTGTCCCATGAGCCCGAACGGTTCGCTATGGAGAAAATTGGTATGATCCTGGATCGAGAGATCGGGTCAGGAAATATTGTCCTGTCAGGGACCCGGGTCTTCCCCAAAGATCTAAAGAACCAGGTCTTTGCTGTCAAATCCGACCCAAGCGTCAAATCGGATAAAGAGATGAAAGCGGTCAAAAAACGAGAATTGGCCGAGAAGAAAATCCCCGATACTCGCTATGGAATTGGAAGGAAAATTGTGGCCGAGAAAGTAGCAGCTGCAGTGAGAAAAACATACGAAGGGAAAGACAGCAAAGAATTCGTCCTCAATATTGACGAATATGAAGAGGGGAAAGAACTCGTGACGAGAGATCCAGTGATGAAAAAACCTAATGCAAGAACTCCGACCCCAACACCACCCGGGAGGTCTGTGAGGAACAAACGACCACGGGAGGTCTTTGATCCTTCTGACCTCGGCCCGGTAAAAAAAGGTCGAAGAGGAGGAATAAGAAAAAGTCGAGATGACTTGTGTGAAGTTTGCAAGAAACACTCGAATAACAAAGGAGATGATGAAGATTTCCTTGTTTGCTCAGACTGCTCTGCCACATGTAAGCCAATGTCCTTATTAATATAATATTTGTAAACAATTTAAAAAATTCTAATTGATGGATGGGAAAACATAAATTTAAAATAATTAATAGACCATCCATCGTGCCTTGACCACTCAAAGGAACTGGTTGAGAAAGTGAAGAGCATGAAATGGCAATGTTACGACTGCAAAATTTGCTACATTTGTGAAACTCTCATTACGAATGTCGTAAGTAGCAAATCAATTAAAATTACATTGTTCGCTTTACGATTTATTGATATTAAATACCTAATTAAATATTTAACATGTTTGTTTTAATTGTTTTTATAGGCCAAAGCTCAGCAGATTATATGCGAAAAATGCGATACTGGTTTCCATTCAAAATGTGTCGGAGGTGGAAAAGATTGGAGTTGTGAAGCATGTGGAGATGATTCACAAGAGGAGGACGAAGAAGACAACGCTGAACCTGACAAGTCCCCACAGGTAAGAATCAATTTCTACGTCTTAATTCCTTGTCCAAATAATTCAATGTTTAGAATCAATAATTTAAAAATACTTAATTGTTTGAAATAGGCAAAGAGCCCGGTTAAGAAAGACGAAGAAGGAGGCAGTGCTCCAGAAAAGAGAAGGATCATTGCGAAAAAGACCGCACCTCCAGTGCCAGTCAAAAAAGGGAGAATTTTAAGCGGGAAGAGCAATTCCCCCGTTTCCGCCCCTGTGAAGATGGAAAACAAAACTCCATTGAAGAAGGGGCCAATAAAGCCATCAGAGGAGGAGAATGAAGAAGAAGGATTGGATGGAGCAGTCGCCTCTTGGACACCAACACAAGTTGAAGAATATTTTAAAGAAAGGGGACTCGATGAAGAAGGATTTGTATTTCGTGATCAGGTAAAAATCTAAACTCCTATTTTTTCATGACTTTAATTCCTAGAATTAAATAAAATTAAATTTTTCATTCTATTTTTCATTCAATAGGAAATTGACGGACAGAGTTTGTTGCTCATGAGAAGACAAGATGTAATTTTTGGTCTTCGTCTCCGCCTCGGCCCAGCATTAAAAGTGTACCGGGCCGTGTACGAATTACAAGCAAAGTGCGGAGGAAAATCGTGAACTTCGAACTTCGGCTTTTAACATATTTATGTTATATGCCTTTGTTTAGTACATTTTAAATTATTGATTACACTACAATATAATATTTATAAATATTATGTAAACTAATGTACATAATATAATATTACAATAATTATAAAATTCTTTATATATTATAAAGTTATAATTCGAGATGAATTGTGGGAAATTCTTCATTTTTACTTGTTCCATTTAATTGAAATTAAATAATGTATTCCAATTAATTAATTGTTTATACCAAAGTAAGATTGAATGAGAATTTTGAAAACCATGTATAAGACTAGAAAATATTTTCCATAATATGTTTTAAATGCATAAGTTTAAATCGATTTAAAAATTTCAGTAGTACTTGACTTTCGAGCATGCTGGGTTTTTTTTCCTTTTAATGTATCATTTCTTTACTGTATAAAAATATGAATTTAATTAGGTATGCATATTTAGTATTAAGATTTTATGATCAGAGTGAATATAAAGTGTCCTATAATATTTGTTATTTGTCGCTTCATGTGTCAACTTCATTTACTAATAATGTTTAACTTGTTGAAGACTTCACATCACTATATTACATTTAACTTGTTAATGCTAAATCCTAATAATAAAATATATTCATTTTATTTAATATTCAGCTTATTGGCATCTATAAAATCTTTGAATAATTAAATACGGTATATTGAGAAGCGATTAAGAAAATAAAAGCATATCATTTTGCAAATAATGAAAAATACCTCCAACAAGTAGTTTTGCTCCATTGGGGATATCTTTGACTGCATCGAGGGCGTTGTCATAAAACTTGGCATCTTTCCTGCTACTCGTCGAAAACTAAATTGAAAAAAATAATTGAATAATTTATTTTTTAAAAAGTTTTATAAAAATCATTTCAACATATATGATATATTAAATAGCGAGCATTTAGCTGATAAAATGATAACGTATTTCTGGAATGTGCTCTAGAATTCGTTGATGAGCATTGGTTTAAGGATGTGAGTAATTTCAAGGCCATTTATAGATGTAAAATATGATTAAACGTGAAATGTATTGGATTATAATTTATAGTTCAACTTACACTTTTTCCTTGATCATATCCTGAAGCAAGCGAAAGAATTTGTTTCGATGAAAGCCCGTTGATCCTGAGCGAAAAAATCCGGATCATTTTCCACTGACGTTCTTTGTTTCTCCCAGAAGATTAAATAGGTTTATTAATGTTTTTATTGGGAGAAAAAATAAGTTCAATTATTTGATTACGAAGTTGGCGGGTGATTGAATAATCACGGGGTTTAGGAAGGAATTTGGTGGCGAATGCGCGTATAGAATCGGGTATTTTGGGGGCTGCCCGGCCGGGAGCTGAAAATAATAAAAAGGGAGAAGGACCGAAACTCGGCGTCCGGAGGCGGAGCTCAGGAGCCAAATTTTACCAGCCCCAGCCAGCTTTCAACGGAAATTACTTATTCAACAGGTAAACTCTTGCAAACTATTATTTAAACTTTAATGACTCTTTTTATTTTACGGCCTCCAGGTCCGAGCTGATCGCCGTTCCCGACCATGGATCCAGTAATGTTCCTCGAGGTCGCCAATGAGGTGACCAAGCTCAAAATGTATCCCTATTTTGACGTTGCTCACGCTGCTCTCTGCTGCCTCCATGTCCGAGAGGACCTTGGAGCTGGTAATTAAATAATATTTTGTTAATTTTTACGACTATTAAATGAATTTTACAATAACTTGATTTTTTAATATTCTTCAGGTGGGGTTAGCTTTACGCGAAAACATCCATTGGCCACTTGGATTTCTTCGATGCTCTCAATCTTTTCTGGAGCCATGCTTGCGAACTTCTTTCTTGGCGAACCCGTCCTTGCTCCTCTCAAGAACAACCAACAACTCATGCTTTACACTGCCGTTTGGTATTACATTTTTATTATAAATTTAACATTATTTAACTTTTAAATAATGTTAAAGCATTAGCTTCGATTTGCGAAATCGTCTTTTTATTTGCATTATATGACTATGAAGTTATGATTGATTTTAGGTATGTAATCTTCTACTGCCCATTCGACATTGCCTACAAAGTTACAAAATTTTTACCGGTCAAGCTCTCATTCAGCGTCATGAAAGAAATTTACAGGTATTAATATTGTTTAATAAAGATAAAATTCATCGAAATGGTTCTTATTAAAATTAACCAATTTCTTTAACAGGACCAAAAAAGTTTATGATGGAGTTACTCATGCTCTCAAAGTGTTTCCGAATGGCTATCTGATTGCGATTGTGGTTGGAACAGTGAAAGGTAACACAGTTGATAAAATTATATTTAAAAAATATTCATTTAAATATTTTAAAATCCTTTTGCTAAAATAACAAATAATGAAATAGGAAATGGAGCGGATTTCATGAAGATCTTTGAAAGACTCCTTCGTGGTGTTTGGACTCCGAATGCAATGGAAATTCTTCAGCCCTCTTTGTACATCTACAATTATTTTTTATATCTGAATTCAATATCAATAAATTGTTTAATAACTGGGTAATTTTTTAAAAATATCTCGGTTTAATATAAAATTGTTATTTTATAGCCCGACTAAGGCCTGCCTTGCAGCTTCGCTCATTTTCATCCTTGACAAGAAAACCGATTTTGTTTCTGCACCTCACAGTCTTCTCTACTTTGGAATTGTCGTGTTCTTTGTTTACTTCAAGGTCTTTATCCAACTAATTTAAATTATTTTATATAAATTTTTTATAAGTTGGTGTAAAATATAACCTTCTTTATTCAAAGGCCTCATCGATCATCCTCGGAATTCATGATCCGTTTCAACCATTTGAAAACATCTTTTGTGCATTGTTCATGGGCGGATTGGCAGATGCAATTTCTCGGGCATTTGGAGCAAAGGGCCCAGCAGATTCTCCGAAAGCCGGTGACGCAAAACCTGAAGCAGCGAAAAAGAAAGAATGAAGAGTCGGCGATAAGAAAATTTCAAACAAGCCTCATTCTTTATACATTTTAACTCTTTTGATATTCAAGAATTTACACACGCACTTGATGTCAATTTAAAACTTTTAACCCATTTTACCACAACCTGCCATTATGTATTTTAATTCATATATGATTGTTTTTTATCCATGATTAGCAAAATTTAATGCGTGAATTATTGATTTTTAATACAACTAGAACCCTCGAATGCTTTAATTTTTATTCAATGGCTCTTGCATTTACTAGGTTTATTTATTAATTAGTGTTTATCCATTCAAGACTAGCTGTTTGTTTTGTTTTGTTTGACGTGTGTAAATTTCAATTCTAATTCATTTTAAATGAGTACATGGGTGAATTAATAATGTAACTCGATGTTCAAAATTCAGTCTATCTGGATTTTAGTCATATTTTGAGACTCAATTTAGAAAAATTATAATAAGCATATATCTGTACATAGTATATTATAAAAATATTATAATAATGTCATTGTATTTTTAATAATTAATTGACAAAATTTAATATTTGCCAAGTGGAATAGTATGAACGTTTCAGATATTGATAAAATGTCAAATTATATTTGAAATACCCAATTCTACTATACTTAGGTAGATTATATAATGCATATTTAATGTGTTTGTGTGTGTGTGTAACTAAAGTATTTATATGTAATTACGGAATTGTGTTTAAGACAAACCTTATATAAACTCAAAATGACTTTATGGCTTTCAAGAAAAACGTCCTAAGTATACACAATAGAGAATTTTAAACACCTACTTTATGAAATTGTTTTAATATTATAAGTAGATTATGACAGATATCAAAGAACATTATATTTCAGTCACAAACAGTATGTTATAATACCAATATATTATATTATTATATATGTATAACTTAATTTTAATGAAATGCCTTTTATTTGACATTTGTATAAATTTTAAAATAGTCTTAAATAAAGATTGCATGTCGGAAAATTCCCTTTTTCGCCGTGTGGCGATGTAATCTCATTAAATCCTTAATTTTTACTTAATAATGCTCGAAGCTGATGGTTTATTTAAATGTATTACACAACGTTAGTGCTCTATATTATAGGATAACAATGATTGTGAGTTTATTAACTGTGAGTATTATAAGTCGATTAATTATTTGATCCATATTTTATATAGCGATATAAGTAAATATAAAGATATATCCAAAAGCCCAAATTATCAAAACAAGAACTTATCTTTATGCTACTTAAATTATAATATTTCAAAGTACTTACAATTTAGTCTTATAAAATAATATTAATGTGTTTAAAAGGTCCTTTGATTCCGACTAATAACTCCGAAGAATTCTGTCGACCTATTTAGATCCCAATTGGCAGAATGACTTTGACATGTGTATAGAAAGAGAGGACAAAGGTAATAGTCTACTACAATGTACATACAATGAAAGATTGGGTATTTTAAAAAGGGTGAATGTAGCGGAGGGAGGAAATGGGATTTTGAGATAAAAGGGTCTCTCTCTGCCATTTGAACTCTTTGAGGAGGAGATAGGGTGAATTGAGTCCAATTTTTCTATTCAATTTCCTCTTTCTTGGAAGAGTTGAAATGAATGAGACGTCTCGAACCTCTTGGTGAATGGGAGAAGTCCAAGGGGCTTTTTACTCCACTCCTCAAAAAATAAACTCTCAGCATCAGCTTCGTGAATAAAAATCAATTCGCCCACCGACCTTTCAAATTCATTTTTTATTACTTTCATGTCATGGGTCATTCAGCTCATTCAGCTCACAATACGAATTTTCATTTTCTTCATCCTCATTCATCATTTTTTCATTTCTTTTATTCATAACTCCCAAGATGCGAACAACAAAAAAGATATTATTCAAAATGAATATTCAATTCATCCCCTCGCTTTCTCTCATTCTCTTTCCATACAGAGGAACTCTGGCCCTATTGTGCCCCAGATTATCCAAGGGATTTATTCTTCAAAAGAGTATATGCTAATTGATACGGCATTAAATATGGATTCCAATTGAATTAAATGTAGATTGAATGTATGGAGAAGTAGGAGAGTATTTATTCAATTTAATTATAGTATGTTTCATGTTGGTGATATATCATAAGTTAAATATGGCAATTTGGTCTCTGGATCGGGATTCCCTTGAGGATCCTTTTAAAGAATCAATTTGTGATGTTTCCCCCTTGTAGTTGTTCGTCGTCTTGGGTCCATCTTCTCTTCTCTAGTTGGACCGAAAGTCGGTTGACGGTCCACACTTCCCCGCACTTCACGACCCAACTCCCCAGCAATCCAATTAAACCCATCCAACTTTCCCCGCTAAGCCAAAAGACGAGGACCCAAGGAACTTTCAGTACCTCCACGCTCACCTTCAATCAAAATCATCACGTTAATTGGCAATTACTCCTCAAAAATCTTACTAACTTTTTAATACGGGAGTTATAAATCATCTTAAATAGTTTGAGCCAGTTTGAGTTCTTTTTTATTCTTTTTAAATTGTTTACTTTGAAGACATTAACACATTAAAAGTTTTTCATAATCGCAATGTTTATTTACCTAAGAACAAACAATTTGGAAGTATTTTACCTAATGAGTAGATAGTTAAGTATTTAAATAAGATATTTGTAAATAATTAATTCATTAGGCAAGTTTGTACAGGTAATTAAAGCTGATATAAATAATGTAAAACAAAGTTGTTTAATAAATTAATAATATATAGTATGTGTTATGATAATATCTAGAGTATTGTATACATATGTTAATCTAGTAGATATGCTAATACATCGTAAAATTAAAAATGCATTAGGTTAATTTTTAATAACTTAATAAATAAGAAGCTATATCAAGTATTGATGTGAAAGTAAGAAGTAAGAAGATTAAAAGCTTGAAAGAGAAATATAATAAAATAATTCTTTTCTTGATGAGCACCTTCAACACTTCCGTTTCAAGTTACATCCCTTGGGACTTCTTTCCTTTTCTAATAAGAAGGCCATAGGGCTTTTCATTCTTATTTCGAACACACCGTGAACCGTAACATTCTTATCGATTTTCATATAAAAATCATAAAAATCTTTTGAAAAGAATTTGAGTTATCAATATAATTAAAATATTCATCTCCCACTTCCTTTTTCTTCAACTTTAATCAGCAATTTTTATCTCATATAGACCTTGTATAAAATTCAACCTTCATGGGTTCATATAAATGATGCTTTCTTCTCTCTTAAGTACTTTTTATACTAAAAAGTAATGGAATGGATTTTGAACCAGTAAAGATTAATAACCATTGGGTATATTCATAGCTATACTTCCTAGATTTCTTATACAATTTCTAAGCTACAATGTTATAACCTTATAACTGATACATTCTCTTGATGGGAAAGTTTAAGTATCAATATAAGTACCATAAGTAGTCTCATAAGGAAAATGGTCGAGAACATGGTCATTTTTTTTATATCATTCTTATAGGATAGGGAGAATGTCTATAATATGATTTGACTTGAAAGTTTCTTAAGAATTTTCCTTTAATAAATTACCTTTAATAAATTACCTTTAATAAATTACCTTCCCCTTTGACATTTGAGTTATATAAAAGTAAAACCAACGAGGAAGTTAAAGCCTTTTTATTAATTAATTTCATATAAGGATGATTTAATTCCAACATTCCTGGAAGCAATAATGTAATTTCCAATTGACGAATTTAATAGAATAACCAAAACTTCAATGCCTTTCATGTACCTTCATTCGGCTTCGAGAGCAAATCCATTTAAATTACCTATTCTCCCAATGCTATAGAATTAAATATTGAATAAGGTAATTCAAAGTGATCTGGGAACGGTTTGTGTGTCGCGACATAGCCAGTCTTCACTACATTTGTAATTGTAATTGGAAGTAAATGAATTAGCCGGGAAGAGGAGATTCGGGCCCGGGAGAGTGATTTGTAAATAAAATTACAGACTCCGCACAGCGCGTATCTCTCAATTAGATTGCGGAATCTGGCTATTAATTCAGAGCCAAGGTTGGAAGTCGAGTGCTCCTTCCATTAGGGGCATTAAAAGTCCTTTCCAACCAAATCCCGGCCCGGAGACATTTTTCCAATTAATCTTTCAACCTATTCTACATAATAAATAGAACAACCATCACTCCTCACCTGTAGCCCCATCCAAGCATGAAGACCCCAAACACGTACCTGCAAAATTTTAAAGCATTCAATAAATTCATAATTTTAAACTGCTTACCTATAATATAAAGTTAGTAGGTATCTGTAGTTGGTGATATTCATAATGTAATCTAGTACAGATAGTTTAGAATACTCCTTCAATATTTTCTACTTATAATGAATGGTATATGATTTTATCCAGCTTTCCATATGTATGGTATATCTATATTATAATTAATACATTGAAAGATCTCAATTTAAATTTTATGAAAAGGAAAGTTGTGACGAGTTCGTACTTATGTATAATTTATTATGGTAAAATTGATCTTTTGAATATTCATAATCATTTATTTTATCATTATAATTCAGATCAGATTTAAGCTCAAGATTTTAATTTGAGCCCGAGGAATGAAAAAGGACCCCAATTGAAAGTTGTAATTATAGGAATAATTAAAAGGAGATTCAAATGGAAATTCGAGGGGTCCATTATCATTCATTATTCATGGATGAACGATGGGGCAAATTGAAATGAAACTCCCAACTCACTTTTAATTAATGAAGAAACAATCAATAAATCTTGGACTAAATCCCTTGTCTATAAAGTCTAAATTGAATACTACCCAAGAAATGCCTTTTATAACTTATCTAGTATACCCATACATGTGGTATTTGCCTATACACTATCTGTATAGCAACGAATTCTATCATATTACTACAATTTAAGGTAATACATATATTTTATAGGCATTGAAACTATCAAGTTTATATAAAAGAGGCTTTGGAGATCTCGTAACTCATTCTTGAGAAAACTTCTAATTTCCGTAGTTAAATTGGGAGTGAAAGGCGATTGAGTTGACAATCTCATGTTTTCTCAAAGATTATCAACTGAGGAGATTGGAGTTTCTCATTCGTGGGGAGAAATGTTTAATAACAAGCGGACGTTGGAAGTTCTTCAACATGTCAACTCCCTCACCATGAAAGAAAGTTGAGAAGTTGAGGAGAAATGTGATTATAACTTTTGAATAACTTATTAAACCTTGATTAACGGTTGAGATGAGAAGTTAAGGCGCTGATATCAAATGAAAATCCTTCACTCCTTCCGTCAACCACTTCAACGTCTTCCTTGTTTAATCAACTTAAATCTTAAATCCTGGAAATTCAGAACGGAGATCTTTCTGTGCTCACTCAGCTTTATCTCATTCAATTTATCGATTCATGTTCACATCCAATGTTTTGTAAAGATAAATATCGTATAAGCCTATGTATCATATTAAATCTATACTTTTTTTCCTTTTTTATACTTTTCATATTTATCTTTTTTATATTATTAAACCCTATTTAAATTTCCTTATATAGGCAGAATATACAGAAATATTCATAAATAATATTCTCTCCCTATGTAAAATATGTTGGATCGTAACTTTTACCTTTTTAACTCATAAACATGATACACGATACAGTTCATACATGAAACTCATATGCTCAACATAAGACGTACCATACATCATCCTAAATAAACAAAGACTGAAGAGGCTCTTTAAACAACCCCTCTGCTTTCCAACTACAAATCTCATTTGTTTATTGAGAACCTCCCTGAATAAATTCGTTTATTAAAGATAAAAACTTGAGCTAAACATGAAGATATTTTTCCTTCAAAATATTAAATTCTTGACTGACTTGAACTAAATTGGAAAATCAAATTATGAAAACTTTACATGTAGTAAAGCAGTACAGAGGTGGGTAGATTTTGATTAATTTGTAAAACATCAACAACTACAAAGAATAGCTGAAATCGTGAAATTTAATACTAAAAGGAAATCTGAATTGGAAATAAAAAATACGTCATTCAGGATCGAGATTCAGGGGAATCGAAGGTAAATAGAAAGGAAGCTCCTTTTACCATAATACTTGTTAGTAGGACCATAAATAATATTTAAAATGGATATCAATCTGCAGAAGGTAGACGTGGGAGTGCATTTGAGTAAATGGCTTCGTCTCCCGCAAATGAAGAGTGAAGTGAACAAATTGAAATATCCACATGGCTCCTCTTCGCCTGTCTCCCCCATTTCACAATGATAGAAGAAAGCAAGGAAAAGGATCTGTCGCTTGCATTTATTTGAGATGTTCTTAAATGTGTACAAAATAGGATGGTAAATATAAATATATTTTGTCTTGTACTGCTAACTAAGTTACACTAGTATAACTTTACCATATAGTACAATTCAATTGTTGTACACAGACATGTACTAGTCCATATGGATTTTTATGGATATATTGCAATATACAAAAGTAATAAGTATACCAGTTGTAATATATTTGAAGGAATATTGAACAAATATTCATAATACAGCCTAAAGCTTAAAACGCGTAGGAGGATGATTTAAAAGATGGATAGACATGTAATGTATGGTATACAGGATATATGTATGGTATATTTGTAGGAACTTTCCTATGTATCTTTATAAAGGTAGTAAGCTGGAGTCAGAGGGAATTGACATGTTTATTCATATGGGAGGTGGAGGGCTCCTCAGGTGCTTCTCAACTTCAATTCCTCATCTCATTCCTCTTCCTCTCCTGTCACCCCTGTCAGGGAAAATTCTTCCTAATATTCCCAAATCTCTCTATTTCTTTAATGGAAAAACACCCTTGAGAAATTTCAATCTCCTTCAGCTTCCCCATTTTAATTTAGATTCATCGGCTTTTCTATCATTAATTTAATTGCAAACGTAAAGCCATTTTACTACCCCATAATTATATGCGAACAAAGCCCAAACTCTACAATATAAGGAAAGCTAAATGTATGTGCCATATAGGTATAAACTTTTGGTGTACTTAAGCATAGACATATTGACATTACTTTTAGTTAATACAGAGATACAAAGTGTAACGATACACTCAAGTAACACTCTGTTACTTATACATGTAGTACTGTTACTTAAATGTATGAGAGAATGAGAGTAGTATGTATCAATATTGATATAATGTACGTATTTTAATATAATTTATGTTTACTTTTATCTCGGGCTATGTGTACAAAATTTATGGGGCTTTTAGTGTGGGAGTAAGTATAAGATTGTATCATTAACCAGACACGTATGTATCTACGAAGCACGGAAGATTACCGTTATAATTCGTCATTTTCTTCAAAAGTTCTGGAAAACTCAAAGGATTCAAATGAAGAAATTCCATTATGGGAAGAGAAAAAGAATTCGTAGAAAACATTGAAAACTCAGAGAGTTTTATACTTATGTGGACGTTAGTTGGATCTCGGATCATTATGATGTAATCTCATCTCCCAGTCTTCATGTTTGCGGAATTAGAATTCTCTCTCATCTCCCATCTTTTTTCACCTCTTTTCAAAGTAGATTCATTTTGTCTACTTGTATTAAAAAGCGCGGATAGGAGAAAGACCATAATAGACCTCTTTATCAAAAAAATGGAGAAATAAAAGGGAGGAAAAATTGTAAATTCTCATCTCCTTCTCAAAGAGGATCTGAAGCGTTCATTATCATTTTCTTTGAGGAGCCGGAGATTAAATATTAATTCCTCATTTGATTCTCTCAACATTCATAAAAAACTCGGAGCAAACAAACATGAAAAAAACTCAGCTCCTTATTATTTATCAAAAAACTTGGTGTAGTTGCGGAATGCGAAAAATTCTCCTCATTTTGAAATATAAACAAATGTTTGAGTGGTTTGAGGGAATGCGAGACGTGACGAACGTGTAGATTCATAAATTATTATTCAGGTGTGTTGGTGAAACCGTGAAGTTGCAGGATAAAAAAAACTACTCCAATTTTTCTTCAACTGGAATCGCAAAGTAATTGAAGAAGTGCCCTAAATGCAATTTTTTAAATTGAGTTTTTCAAGCATCTTAAACACAAAAACTTTTACATAAACTCTTTTATGCTGTCCAAATGCGTTTTATAAACATTATATTTAGCAAACAGTTTGGATCATCTTACTATACATTTTTATTATATAAATATTTAATAATATCGAAATGGGAAAAGTCGCGTGAGGTCATTATCATACTTTGATCCATGAATAAAATTCACATGTCTTGTAAAGATTCCATGTCAAGTGTCTGCACAAGTGTCTGCCAAAATTCTCAACTTCCCCGTGTATTATTTATGATTTGTGAATTTCCAAAGAGTTAAGGTGGAAGATTTGAAGAGGAGGGGATTTACGAGGAATTTAAACTTTGCCCTGATGGGAATGATGAGACGATGGGATGATGTATGGAAAAGACATTTTTTCCTAACATTTGTATGCGACGTCACGGAGGTTATTTACATGTAAAGTTGAGTGAAGGAGGCAGAGGGCTGACACGACGTTGATTCCTCCGATAAGAGAGAGTAAACCCGAGAGAGTCTTCCTCACCACACTGTAATCCCATGGTGAGAGATGGGAGAAACCCCGGCCCAAAAATCCACGCTCAACCAACCGGAGATAGTCCACTGAACAAAACGCCAAGATCCCGAACAACCCATTCCAAAATATCTAAAAAGTATATTTCAAACACAATTTAACAACAATTAAAGTTATGGTTTATTTTATAGTCTTAACCAACTATAAAATATAAACACAATATACTTATAATGTTCAATTTTTTAGTACTATAAGTATTAAATAAATATAAAAACTTCATGTTTAAATGTAATAAACTAATATTTTATCTACTAGTTGTTTAAATTACGTTTAAATGGATGGATAAAAGCAGGAATGAGTGATGAAATGATGTGATGTGATGATAAGAAGATATGCATAAAATTGGGATGTTATAATTAAACAGGAATGTTCCCACTTGGATGTTCATGGTACATTTAATAATTAATCTGAATAGAACCCAACTTCCTGGTTATGTGTTGGGTTACGTGTGTAATGTGGTGCGAGGGAATTTAATGAGGATTTCTGATTGAGCCATCGGATTTCTCATAAAGCGAGTGAAGTTCACAGTTTCCCTTGTGACCTTTTGAAATGAAAATGTCGTCGTTCCTTTCGATCTTTCATCGCCCAATAAAGTAATGCAAATGAGGCGTGGTGGGAGGGAGATGAAGAGAAATCAATAGTAATTAGGAGACACTTCCCCATCAAAACTCTCCTCAACAAAGTCCTAACTCCTCTTCACACACTTTCCTCATCTCCTTTATGATCCCCCCACACACGTCCTTTCTTCATCGCCCACCTCCTTACATTAGAAGAATCTATAAACTGGGGGCGCATATGAAATCTCCAAATGTAGGGAAAGGGAAATCCTTTTGCGTTTCCGCTTCAAATCCTTCTACCTTTTCCCATACATGAATTTCCTTTTTCTCCTTTCACCAAGGTGCTCTGGATCGGAAAGTTTCAATATTATCATATGTAATGTACTGACATTGCATTGGAAAAGACACTTACAGGATAAAATGTAGTTGGGGTTTCTTTTTAGGTATATTATAAATAAACAAGCTCAAATCACGGCATGTCTGGGCGTGTGGATATTAAATAAGTCTTGTTTTGTATACATAAGCGAGAGCGGAATCAAGATATTGTTATTTTCAATCCCAGATTTATTACATTAAAAAACTTTTTCTCGATCAATAAACCGAGGTGGGAGAAGGGAAGCTAGGTGTAAAAAGGGGAAGGTATTTTTACATACTAATATATGCCCGGGTCAGACTGTCGGAGCTGAGACTCTTTTTAAATAAATGAACGAAGAACCAGGTTGACTTTTACATGGGCGAGTGGAGTGAAGGATCTTATTTACCATTCTAAATTCTTTTTTTCCCTCTCTTTACCTCTCCCCAGTTGAAGAAGGTTTAAGGAAGGTTTTAAATTGTCAGGAAAGAAACGAAATAAAAAACACGTCTTTTACTAAAAAAGAAATAAAAACACCGGAAAATAAAAATGAGCTTATTCATGTTTGGTCATGAATTCTAATAATATATTTACATATACTGATATGTATGAAGTATATTTTACCTGGAAAACTTAAATGTAGCAAAGTGAATACATAAGTGATGAAAGTGCTTAATTAGGAATAGTTTAAAAAATGGGAAAATTGAACTTTGTATAGCGAAGTTCGTGAAATTCATAAGAAGTTTTGCCAATCAGGATATTTGAACAAAATGGTATAAAATTTCCATTCATAATGAATGAGGACAAGGACAAGGAAATTGCGAAGGTGATTTATTTCCACGTGAGGGAATCTGGGAATAGGGGATATTGAAAGAAATGAGGGGAGTTGATTAAGAAATCCATTTGTTTCTTTTGAAGAGAAGGGGAAAGTGGAGAGAACGTGATTTCGAGAGATGAACTTCTCTGAGAATAATTGGAAAATAACTCTCGTGAGTTCAAACGAAGAGCCCTTTGATTTATCAACGAGAAAAAGGAACCTTGGAGCAATTCCGACTATCTCACTCCCCACCTTCACAAACGTAGAGGGAGGGGAAACGAGGGACAATTTACTCTGCCAAATGGAAACAAAACAATACAATGAAGATCCTTTTGATTGTATCTGCATTATCATCTTCCACAATAATACATCTACTAAATACTTGGCGGCTATCCCATCATATAAGAACTAAACTCTCCTAAATACATATTAGTATTATCAGCATAATACTACTATAGTAGAAATGTATTACCACTAACATTATGTAACATGGTAAGCATTGTAGAGTTAATCTTTTAAGATTTAACTAACATCAATTCATACAAAATATGTATAAGATAAATACACACCCACTCGCCTAAATTGCATATTAATTAATAATATTTATGATATAGCGTCTTTCCCTAACAGGTAGCCTCATTTTAAATGCATAAAATTAAATTAAAATTAGTATCCACGATAAGTAACTGATATACATAAAGTTGATTAAAGTGTAAAGGGTTAATGTTTTCTTGTAATAATAATAAAAGCAGGAAGCAAAAATCCGTAATAAAGTATCCTGGGCCTTGGAAAAAATAATCTGTGAAGATATTACAAGGTTAATGTAACATATTACATTGATTGTTAATTAAAGTAGTCCTACGATTCATTTTTTATTTAAAAGTTTTTCGTTTCTTGCTCAACTTTTATGTACTAAAAAATGTAATTGAAAATTTTATGCCTTATAGCCTATCTCTAATAAGAGAACCGACTAAATACAAATATAACTATTCTCCATATAATATCTTATGTTATACTATGGTATATACAGGTACAAACATAATATATAAGTATAGCAGGTAGATGAAGTTATTTTGAAAGCAAGGTTAAAGCTTATGAAATCAATCTTTTTATATTTAATATTTAAACGCCCAGAAAATGAATATTTATTATGTATTGAAAGTCATTCATTGAAGGAGGGCTCACATTCAATATGATACGTTTAATGTAAATATTCACTATGTATGTATAAAAAAGTCAAGTTTGAATGTCAACATTGTGAGAATAAATGAAGGTATATGGGAGTTTATTATTTATGCAGGAAGTGTCTCGATCTAACTTTTCTCCTAAAGAGGAGTACAAAGGTCGGTTAAGTTAAAGTGATGGAATAAAGGATGACAAAAGAATCTTTTGTGCGTAAAAATGGGAAAAAATTCCTTACGAGCTCCCCGATTCCAATGGCGATAACGGGTAAGGTGAGCGAGTTGACTTTCTCCCAGATTTTTCTCCCCTTCATCTCTCGGATCCTCCGGGAGGATTGTGAAGTAGGAGAAGTCTCCCGGTTTTCTCCCTTGCTTTCCCTCCTCCTTTCCCTCCCACGTTTACGTTCCCTAATCTCTCTCCTCCTCTCATACGGGACATTACATAGGCCAATAGATTTCAAATCAAACCGGAAAGTGAATCCTGAGTCAACAAACGCTTTAATTCCACTTCCACTCCTCGACTCGCTCCATTTCTTTATTAAATGTAAATAAATGGATGTAAACACATCAACAAATCCTTTGAGGATTTTCAATCCTTTCTATAAATTAATCTCCTTACACTTCAAATATTTCGAATGAAGATGGAAAATCGTTAAAATATATGAAAACATAATATGGGCCAAAAATAAGTCCATGTAATGAGTTTTACGTTATTTGTGAATCTTATGAAATTAATTAAAATGAAGAAAGCGGAGAATTAGCTGTTTTCTTCCATTTTTATTAATTAACTCCGGAGTTAAGAAAGAGTAAGAAGTGGGCTTGGGGTGGGAGGAGTGTGGGGGGCTAAAAGGAGTTGATTTGGCGCAGTTTCAGAGGTATTCCACGATATCACATTTGATCATGATGTTTGGGCACGAGACCATGAACTTGTCCTTCTCCCCACTCGGACGCTTGTAACCCGTCCCTGGGACGATACTCGTTGGACGACGGTGGTCTCGAAGGGATCGACGTTCACTTAAGATCTGAAATAAAGAACAAGATATTTCAATTCCATTGTAGTATGTACAAAGTAATGTGTAAGTGTGTAAAGTACAGTAATTCCAATATTATTTAGCATGGTAAAGTTGCAAGCACGAAAATGCTACATATGATACAGTTATATCTGTATTTAAATATACAATATATTTAATATAGCAATATAAAATTTAATATTTGAACGAGAATTATCATTTATGATGTGGCGGTTGAAAAATGAAGGAGTTACTCTAAGTGGGATAAAGTAAGAGGAAGAAAAAAGTTGAGGAAACAAGGCAAGAGTGAATTGGATCAACTCGGTCGAGTCACTTCGTAACTCATTAGCTCATTAGTCATTAGACGAAGCCCAGCCAAAGATTCCTGATGCGGAAAAGGGAGAAAAATCCATTTTAATAATAATATCAAAAGTATATAGCTCGTAGAATCAGTATATGAGAAGAAGAAGACGGAGGTTCTAAGAAAAAGAAGAAAATTGGACTTTTTCCTCCTCTTTTAAACGGTTGAAAAGTTTCGGTTCGGTTCGGGTGGTGTGTGTGTGTCTGTTTGTAAAAGTTTGAGAGCGAAGAGATTGGGCGAGATTACATCTCCTCTCATCTGGAGAGAGAATGAGGGAAAAGTACACAGAGACGTAACTTTTCTCGTCTTCAATTCTTCTCTCAAACATTCGCTCGTCGTCGTCTTCCTCGTCCCTTCTTCTCTCTTATGAGATAACTTACGGGTAAAATAAATACTATTAGCTTATCTTGTTCGGAGAGAAAAACGACATGGGCCCTTCTTGTACAATAACAAATACAAAGGATAGATCTTCAAATGTGGATTGTCGAGAGAACGGGATGAAAGGGGGAACGTCACAAAGGACCAAATTCCTTAATTCAACCTTTTTCATTACAGTTAGAAAATAAGGGAAAAGGAAGACGAAAGAGAATGTTGGAGAGAGAAGCCATTTCCTAATTACACGCTTTGCCACCAAGCTCCTTACACAACTCTCATTAAATGCAATTATAGGAGAAAAGAATTCTTTAAGGAAAGTGAAAGTGGGGTGAAAATCCTCTCATTTAATACAAATGATCAAAGGACTACTAAAAGACAATATAAAATATATACCATATGGTATTCTACTACAAATAATATAAAAATAGTAAAATAGTTACTTTAAAACTATCCAAAGTACGAGAAATGACTTTGTATTCAATTAATAAATATTTCATATAAAATTAAACATTATTAGAGAAAAAGAAATATGGATGCAAATCTTTTATATATATAAACTAAAATTAATTTAAATTAAAATATTATTTTAAAAAATGACTAGCATTTAAGTTAAATATTATTAATGTTAATTATAACTACAAATAGTGTTTAAGTAGTGTTATTGTTAATGTGGATGTGATGTGTAAGGGTTACCTTATGGAAGATGGGTAGGAGCGAGACGTCAAGGTTTATTTCGGAGAGAGCGAGCGTGGAGTTGTCCAATCTCTTAGGGACCGAATAGCTTCTATACTTGAGAGGATCTCCCGTCCTCGGCCTTCTCTCTATCGGCCCCCGCCGAAGTTCCTCATTCGACCCGGCCGCCCCTCTCCCTCGCCCCATCATCAGTCCCGGGGTGGAGATTTCGGTCGTGGAGGCAGAGAGGTTAGGACCCGCCGTGAGCTTGCTCGGGGGAGGGGAGGAGAAGAAAATCTCCGATTGATGGTGCGACACGGGTTCTTCTTCTTCCACTTCCTCTTCTTCCTTCTCTTCCTCAAGCGTGGCGGCAGGGGGCAGCGAAGACTCCTCGTCCTCCTCACCGCCCTCATCATGATTGTCGACGTAAATATTCCTGTCGAGGTACCTCCGGTCTTTTTGCAACATTGCCCAAATCTCGTCCTGCGTCGTGACCGAGAACGACTGCCGGTGCTGGGTCGAGATGGAGGTCGGGACGGCGGCAGCGGCCGAGCCCGCTGCCACGGCCGCCATCACCGTCACGTGTGACTCCGAGGCCGAGGACTTTTTCCTCACGTCTTTAATTTGGCGGGTAGAGGGAGGGGCGAGGGCGGGGAGATCAAAGTCCGAATGATTCATCCGGCTTTTATTCAGTGGGAGGCGGATGGGCTGCTCGATGTTCCGCAGAGTTCCTCGGAGGGTCTCTTCAGGGATTCCCGGGAGCGGCTTCTCCTCCATCACCTCCGCCTCCTCCTCCTTTTTACCCTGGGAGAGGTCGGGGGCAAAGAGGAGAGTCTTGGCGGAATTTATAACCCCTGCCGTGACCGCTTCCGCCCATGGACCGCCCGCCAGCTTCCTCCTAAATCACAATCAAAAACTTGTTCAACTTTTGGCCTCACCACTAATTGTACCATAATTTAACATTCGGTTAATACTTATTATCATTATTTAAGACTATGATTAAATAACTTATGGTGTTTTTAGTCAAATGTTTGGAATAAAAGGGTTAGATATGATAAATAGTTTTGTTCGTTCTCATTCAATTTAGGATAAAAACTTTGTATCACTTGAGGTAAAAAGGGTGATGGGTGTTTTTTAGTAATTTTTTATTAGATGGTAAAACGGCTTCTTACTTTTGAGGACTTTCAATGAACACGTCTTCTCCCCCTTCTGAATTGAGAGAACAGAGAGAACTGATGTCCGTGTCTGAAAGATAAAAAAGAGACATTTACAACTTTCCCAAAACTTTTTCTTCTTTTCACCTTCTTTTCTTAAGACTTCGGACTTGGGGACAGTGAGGTTGTGAATCGCATCTACGAGAATCTCTTGAGCCTCATCTCCGAGTATCTTCGCTACAGCCTATTTTACCAAAAGATAAAGAATGATTAATTCCTTTTCTAAAGATCACTTCAATGTATCTGCCACACTGTACATAACTATATATTACTGTATACTTGCCCATTTTCTACAATAATAAATATAAATAATATACCAAATAATAATAATAATAATATATTGTATACCTATTGGTATAATAATAATATATTGTAAACTAATGTATAAATATAAACTGTGCACCATATATTAGGTATAAAGAGCATATTGTATTTTATAAAGTCTTTATAACTAGTAAGGTGAGTTGGGATTGGGAGATTCTGCTAACAGTTCTAGAAAAGGTTAATTAGTAAAAACAAATTACTCGTCTTCCTCATTCATTATGTAAAACTCAATTCCTTCCCACTGTCTCATCTTGAAACTGATAATTATTGTGGAAATTAGATTCGGGGCATCTAATGGCTCTCCTCTACCCAATTCAACCCGCAAATTCCAACCTCCAACGTTCCCTCTCCTTTCACCTAACAACACTTATAATTGAAACTAATGTGACATTTTACAATCGCAAAGTTCCCATAAAATATCTCCCCTCGACTTACAATTCCAAATACTAAACAAACAACTTTTCCAAACACTACTCCATTTACCTTAAAATACAAAAAATATACTTATTTGTGTGTGTACATTATTATGTGTATTTATCAACAATACAATCAACCTTTCTCTAATCTGAACAGTTGATAAGTAAATGTCGTTAAATTTGATAAGATTTCACTTATTTGAATACCTGAATCTCATTGTCAATGTCGTGAATTTGTTTTCTAAATTTTTGATTCGCTTGTTTCGCAGTTTTGAGCTCGTGCTCGTAAATGGATGTGGCCGAAGGGCGTCGAAGACCCTTAGCAAGTGCTGGCTTCACGGTTGGCCTCAACCGCTTCTCAATCGTCCCCTTCGGATTCCTCTTCAACTCAATGACCTAAATGAATTAAAATGATTACAAAATGTCACGCAATGGTTCATTTGGCAAATGTCTCAATTGAATTACTTTGGGTAGGAAGACCAAACAAAGTGTCCCAGTCGTGCAAAAGATGATGAAGATGGCAATGATGGCAAACGACGCGTCTTGCTTGTCGGAGAGAACATGAGAGAGCGGAGCCCCGATCACGCACATCATCACGGAGTTGTACACACTCATCCCGATGTACTTTGAGTCATTAAGGGCAGGAATCGACACGTGGCGAGTCTCCCACGCCAAAAAACACCCAAACATCTAAAGAACAAAAGATCATCATTACATTTACTCATATCGGTCCTCATAAATATAAATCCTTATTACATTTTTATATTTATTTCTATCATCAATAATTAATCAAAAAGTAAGATTAGTATTTGTCTCAACTATCTTTAATCTAGTGAGTAAATAATTAAAATTAATAATAGGAAGAATATTATTTATAAATATGGAAGATATGTTATGTTTTATACCATAAGGAGTCCCTTGTAAGCGTAGATTGAGCCGACGAAGATACTCATGTAGTGCGACTTGCAATACTCTATCTCTGGAATGATGAGGACGTCATCGTTGTTGGAGTCCGCCTGGAAAAAGCCAATTTTGAGTTCTCATCCATTATGTAAGGTGAAGTTGGTGTTAAGTGGGATGAGAAAAGGAAGGTAAAGAGGTTCGAGATTAAGGAAATCCCTCAACTCTTCTTTATTTATTTACTGCTCCTCCTCTCTCCTCTCTCATTACATGGAGAGAGAAGATGGAGTGGGAAGAAGGTCCTCATTACCAATTACGCCCATCCTCCACTTCACTACACGACTCCGATGTTCATTATGGAAACGAGCGAGAAGTTCTTTTACAACTCTATCGATCCTCCTTCCGCTCCTCAATGATGAACCGTTGGCAAAGAAAAGTTCATGTAATCCATTGGCGATTGTAAACCATCCAAAGTTGAGAGATGTAAAACACAAAAGTGAAATTCAGTTTCTATTATGATAAAGTCTTAACTTTGCTGTTCCATCTCTCACTCTGTCCAAAGTTTACAAGATAAAAATTTACGAATTGAAAGTTGAGGAAGGAACCTTACATTTATATACAATGTTAGAAGAACCTGTATACTAGAGGTAAACTAGAAAAGAAATGCTACTTTGCTCCTATAATATATTATACATAAGAAAATCACTCTGTTGTTCCTCTTTCCTATATGGTAATAATGGCTAGGGGGATTTTGGACACTTTCTTCCTTTCCTATACTTTATATATAACATCGTCCATTAACTGGAGAGTTGAGAGTCTTAAAAGAGATGAAGTCCGCCGTTGGAGCTTAAACATTCCTTCCATATATTTCCCCTGAACCTCGGTGTTCGTATAAGCCATCATTTCTTATTCAAATACTCCCGAGGAACTTCATGCCATGATGTAATAATGGGAGAAAACAATGGGGCTCTTCCTATCCAACATCTCCTAACTCCCCCCTTCCACAAAATATTCTTTTGGGGGGTTATTACGTTTTGGTAAGTACACACATGTTCGTTGGTTCAATTTGCTCAAACAGCTATTAAATTCCCTTACTTGTCCTTTACCCTTTTCAGACATTTCCAGAGCGAAGGCAAACGGGAGGGATGGGACATTTATTACAAAATTGGAATTACTTTCACATGAATAAAAATGAAGACTCGATTCAAATCCATTAAATTTGCCCCCTATTTCTTAATCTTAAACGATAACGTAAATGTGGGAGTTTTAGAGAGGATGAAGGATTTAAACAAACAACTCACGTATCCCTCCATTCTTCTTGTTTTCCTGAAGAACGGGTCCAGCAGTTGCCACAACGTCATGATTGTAAAGTCAATGACGAGCAAAATCCCCACAACAATGAACAATTTCATATCTTTGATGACCTTCTTGTTCAGTTTGACGTTGGTGAAAATGGAATGAACTCGCCAGGTTTTTGAAAACATTGACCCGAACGCGAGGGTGAACCCGGCCATCAAAACCCACGCCCGGGCTGTGCAAATATACGGAAACGCTTCGATGGAAGTGAGGGAAGAGTCAAGGCCCAAGATGATCACGCTCGTATAGGTAAAAATACAGCCGATGATGATCAAGTTGTTCAAATACGGACTGCTCATCTTGATATACCTTTAAAAGTTAAAACCCATTTAAACCCATTGGTCTCCAATTAACTATTTAAGCCTTTCAAGAACCATTCTTTGAATGTGAATTATTTACGACCCGTTTAATTGACAATTTAATCCTTCCAATTACCTTTGATTCCTGAACTTGATGTTCACGGCGAGGAAGAAGATGGCCAAAATGATTCCAAAAGACGAGGCAGCGGCGAGGACCGCAAATAAACTCAAGTTCACTCTCGTATACTCAGTTTTCTATTGAAACGTCAAGAGTTTAATAAGATGCATTTTGCGAATTATTATTTCTCTAAGGAAAGTTTAATCAGATGGAAAAGGGAAATGTTCAATGTACTAGAATGAGTCGGTCCTTCGGAGGTGATTTTCCATTCCAAACGATGCCTTGTCCTTTGGCCAAATTGAGGGTTTGCGTCACTCCGTCAAATTCCCCTACTTTCACCTCCGTATTCACGGTGTTGAACGCTATAGAAAAAATCATTTGATATAAAATATATAAATTTATCTATTCTACATAATATACCATACAATATACATTATAATGTAACTTATACAGATATGCATAACATAAATACGCTACATGTAACTATTTATATTTATTAAATGTCTGTGAATAATCGTTATAAGGGCTTAGAATGAAATTAACGCAATCTGTGACTAAAATAAATTTAACCTGAATGATATATTAAATAATGTGTATTATTTAACTAAATAATCCTCCACTAAACAATAAATACAGTTGGAAATAGTGGTAGCGAATAAGTGTACTGCTATTGTATGAAGAATAACCATTTCTTTTTACAACCCCTCGACTCGTCCCGACGGCAAAGTGAAGGCTCAAGTGAGAGAAGAACGGAAATGGAAGAAAACCCCGATCATGTCATTGAATTCTACGAGCCTATGGCCTTTTTCCTACGACGTTTCCAATTGACAGATCAATTCGGCCTCCTCCACTTCATTTAATTTTAAACTCCAAGAAAAGACACACCTTTGGATTTGGAACCCTAGAAATTGTAGTTGGACGAGAGAGAAAGAAAAATGTCACCTTGGAATTGCTTGATGAGAACAGTCCCTTTTCGCCCATTGTCTCGGAAGCGCACAGGGCCCTGAAACATTTAAAACCATCAAGTTGAAAGCATTTCATTAAGCTCTTCGGTCCATTTGCTAACTAAGGACTTTTAAATCTAATTTCCCCTAATTTAGTTTATCCCAAGTTCTTACCGTCACTCCGATGAAAGAAGTCGCTTCCAGAGCAGACACAAATGCATTTTCCCACATTTTATCTTTATATCGAAAGCCGGAGAGAATGTCGCGTCCGCTGGTGCCCCCCACGCCAAAAAATTTTGAAATATTGTGGAGAGCAAGAGCAATCGCCCAAACCCCGTCGTAAGAATAACCATGAAATCTGGAATATTCTCCCAAACTCACAACTTCGTACATTTCTTTGTACTCATTTGCTGTCTGTGAGAGAAATGAAATTTATGAAATTAAATTACATCATGAATTATGATGGTATAATTTGAGTGATCAAAGGAATTGGAAGTCAAAGAAGTCAAAAAGATCTTTCCCATACTCGTCCAGAGACGGTCTCATTCTGTGAAGTTGAGAGAGGAAGTAAATCCATCAAAATGGCTCCCTTCAGAGCCGTTTCCATTTCCCTCAAACTGCAATTTGTCCCTTCTTTCCTCCACCATTGTTGGCTGTAAGTTCCGACGATGAGCCATTGGTACTTCCGACCGTAAAGCTTCTCTTTGTACGCCTAAACACCCCCAATGAGTTTTTAATTGAAGGGCCTTAATTGGACGATTGGGAGATTACAAGATAATTTGTAAGAGATTGATTACCTCACAAAAAATCCTTCTTGCCCAAGTTTCATTAAAATTCCCTAAGATGATCCGCACATCCTTTTCCTTAAGTTGGCGAAGACCTGTGGTCACTTCGTCGTTGAACGACGCCGTGGTTACCACAGTAGTGCCGGCGAGGTCCAGGTCGGCGACGAGTCGGTTATGGGCCAAGGAATATCTTGGCTTATTCTGATACAGCGTCCCGACCCGAGTCCAATTGAACAAGGCCATGAGTTCGATTCTTGGAGCGTTGAACTCGTTTTCCGAAGGGACGATGCGGAACAAGTTTGGGTAAGCGTTTTTTGAAAACATTGGATGCATATCGGCGTAGGAGAGCTGAGCGACTTTCCAGTGCTTTGACGCTTTGGCAATTGGGTCCGTCACGGATGTGCAAGCATCACCGAACAACATCACTTTCCTTGGATTCCCATGCATCGTGTCGAAAAACGCTTTCATACCATCAGCAGCATCACACTGATTAAGGAATAAAACACATTTTCTAATCATTTGTTGTTCTGTTTAGCTAAAGACATCATTTGTGAGTATTTTGAAAGTGTTCATTATAAATACGCTTTTAGTAGACAAATATTTGGAGGAATCTTGTAAACGAAGATCATTTGACTGATTAAAAAATAATGAGATTATGTAGCTTTGTTCTTAATTGCACAATGTAAATTAAGTTAATAAAGCGTCTTTGTGAATGGAGAGAAAATAGATGGGATGGTTAATCGAGGTGTTAATGACGTCTGGTAGGGTTGTAATGAGCAAGTTCATGAATGCAGGAGGTTGAATGTTTTATTATTACCACGACCGGAATCTCTTTTTATCAAGCCAAAAGATCCCGAAACCCAAAAATAAATCTCAATTCTTGGGAGAAAGAACAAAAAATGAAATCTGTGAAAAGAGATGATGAGTTGAGCTAAAAGTGAGCCGAAAGGGAACGTCAGGCAAATGAACGGGCAAATGTGGTTTATTCTCGTAATTCTCGTTGATCCTCTTGCAAAATGAGTAAATTGACTCTACGTCGTACGACACGAGTTCCTCATATTAATGCCATTCATTTGTATGTACCGTTGTACTTATCCTATACATACAACCTACTACTAGCATTGTAGGTATGAATGTTTATAGATAAATATTTATAAATCTTGGATGTTAATGGATCATATCACCTTCATCTCTTGGGAATCCTTCCCCACACAAATAATATAAATAATGTGTATGCTTTCATACATATTACCTACAGTATGTACATGCTTAAGTACTATGTATAGTGTGTAATTATTTACATGTATGAGATTTGATGGTTAATATGAATTTAAAAATACATTTCTTCAATCTCCATACGGGAGAGAAAAGTCCAAGAAAACAAATGGGGAATTCGCCAAGAAAATGTATTTACTTCCCCACATTCGCACACGAATATGAAAATGAGGTTTTTTCATGTGTAGTCTCAACACTCCTTTTTTACTTCCCTTTGCTCAAATGTCCGTGCAACAACTGACAATGGAATCGATGAAAATGCATTCCTATTTATAAGAATGAATCGAGAATTGGAATGCATGAGAAGGAAAAAGGAATAGTTAAACCCGCCCGGTGAAAACATTTAGTTCAGGATCACATAGTAAATATGAAACATTCATGGAGCATTTGTGTAGTTAAAGGTTAATGTGAGCAATGAATTTACTATTTAGACCCCCATTCAATATATCCTCTGTTGTAACAGCTCTAATGAAAAGGATTCAATGAATTTAAAAAATGCTATAAAACTCAATTTTTGGCCAAAACAAAGAGATTAACCAAATGCTGAAATGACTTTCAGCCAAATAGCAATGAAGGATAAAGAAATTAATCAACTTGGAATTTATTATTACATTCAAAAATTGAAATCCAATAAATTGTAAATATGATGTTTAATGGGAAATTAATAGTTCAATTTTTTCAAGTTTACATGTGGGAATGGTAGGAATAATTTGAAGGGCAATCGTGAGGTTACAAAGAAGACAATTCATGCAGGTAGCTGTAAAAAAAATAGGAGATTAAAAAAAGGAATCAATTGATAATCATCGATAAATAGATAAAAATCTCTCATGAATTTTGTACGCCAAATGACGAGGCAATGGGAGAAAGCGACGAGGCGAAGACAACGTGACGTGCGGGGAAAGACAATTACAAAAAATTGGGTTTTGTCCACTCTTGAGGAATCCTACCTTCGTGTCGAGCCAAGAGACGTTGAGCTTGTAGTTTGGGAGAATCGCCTTGTTTTCGTTAATGTCGTGGACGGCGAGGTGAACGGCGGGGAGCACCCCCCGCCCCACAGAACCCTCCGACACGTTGAGGGAGAGGGGAACAAATCCGGCGATGTAAAGCGTCTTCTCCCGCCGACCCGCCACGGCGGCGAGGGTGAAGATGAGGAGGAGGAACACCCGCCCCATCGCCCCGCGCCTCCGCCTCTTCCCGACTACCTCGTCTTTCCTCACACACACTCACCCTGCGCGGATCAATACCACCTCCCGACCTCCGCCTTCTTCCCCAATACCGAATCCCAGGCCCGGATCTATCACCATCAAAACCTTCAGCTCGCTATATACTTCATATAAGTAGACCGATCTTATTCAAACCCACCATCGTCTCCGTCGTGATGAACTCAGGTGTCTTTTGAGCAAAGTTGAACCGCTCATCAAACGCCTCCCCGGAATTTTCCAACGTTCCTGACCTTTCCCATCCGCGACCCTGCAACCTCCATTGGGTTAAAAATCCATTAAATTTAAATGATTAAATTCCATTGTTGATATTATTTCCCCACGGTCCAAAAGCAGCAGAGGAGATTCTTGAATTGGCCCTCGACGCATACGGGCCCACGCACCTCTCCGACTTTCCCCGTTACAAATGCATCTGTAGGATATGAATGATCAGACTCCGCAAGTCAATTGAATAGATCTCTCATTTAATGATCTCATATGTATATCAAATGTATAAGAAACACATAAAGGATGTATTTATTGGGATTTGATGGGCCAATTATAAGAAAAAACTCACATTTATTTTTGTCGTATGGATTGAGTTGGTAATTTGGGAAAACTCCTTGAGTGAGCGTATTCCGAACGATAATGTCTTTAAAATAGTGTATGTCGAGGAATATATCTTTCACTCGCTTTTTCTCTTTCGGGGGTCCTTTGGCTAGAGATGAAGAGTTGTTTTCATATTGAGGGGGAGGAGGCAAAACCTCATCATTTCCCGCTCCAGGGGTCTCAAGGGGAATATTCCTATCTTCGCCTGCCATCACCTCAAAAAATAATAAAGGGATCTTTCTTTATGAACACGTAATATTACATCAAATTATAGTACATGGGAGGGATAGGGTTAGATTCATAAATAGGGCTGGGGATTGAAATGCGACGTGCGTTGACACTCACATTCACTCATTCATGTTTGGGGGGCGAGGAATCGGGAAATTCCAAGGTGACGACGGTGAAGTTCGGGAGGTACATGGAGTTTAACCTCATTTATAATGCATTATTATTATGCCGGGAGAGATTGAGGGAGAATTGGAGTAAGGAAGTGATCTCCATCTCGTCCGAACACACAAACATCATCTCGACTTGTGTACTATCGGAGTGGGGTTGAACGAGGAGATGATTGAACCAAATCCCCAAATCTCACAACTTCCTCTCGTGAAGGCACGCGGAATGAAAAAGGAGAGGAAGCCAATTCAAATCTCATTCTACATTTTTATGTAAACATTAATGCATATTTCCACTCTTATTAATTACGATCAACTATTTCGCAAATTCATCACAATATCAATGTTGCAATTCTAACGATAATTTGTTTTTGATCTTTGGTAATTTGTATAAAGAAATTGAACAACTAATCAAATGTACTAATATGTTATGGAGACTTTGAGCATTTAGAATACTTTGAATACCTAAACTTTGCATTATTCATATAATGGTTCAGTTTAATATGCATAACGCTTTAATGCAAATTTCGACAGTGAAAAACTGCAAATGAAAAGATAAGAAAGTCATACATTTAATATTAGACTTGTACTTATACTTTATAAATTAAGTACTTATAAGACTTGTATTATTTACCTATGAATCTATTTTAATATCTTGTTGATATTAAAATATATTGATAAATATGGATATTGAACATGATGAATATAATAATTATTAATTATTAAATATCGGGTTAATGGTTTTAAGTCACCTCATTTTAATCACAATAGAGTTTGAATGGGAGTATAAATTATAGATAAATGAGATAATTATTCTCAATTTATGCAGTCGCTCTCCCGCCATTCTCTTGTGGAAAAACTTTGTGTGTAAGTAAATTCACCTGTATATTTGGCTTCCACTTTCCTCTTTGTCTTCATCTCTTCCTTGTTTGTCAGTCAACAGTTGAAAAGTTGAAATAGGTAACGTGCAAAAGTATCTCCAGTCGCGTATTTTCTTACACAAAGGACACATTTGAGCTATCAAGCCTTCATTTCCAAAAAGAAAGTTCATCTTTGATACTTCAACAATGATGCCCAAGTCCAGGAAAAGGAGTCAGACGTAAACGATTTGTTATTTTTTATACATTTAACTCTCTAATTTGGTTTAAGTTTAATTTTATAAGTTATATTATATAATTTTTAGAACCGCATTTCAGATTAAGAGCCCAAAAACAAGAGCAATTTTAACGCCAACGAGAAAGCAGCAGATTATAAAGTTCAAAGTGGAAAATGACCATAAGTACCAAAAGTAAGAACTTTTTACGTAATACATATTATTATATGTATATTATGTAAATTAGTAAATACCAATCGGAATTTTATTCTTGATAAATGGATACAAGATCATGAGAAAATGTTCCTTTTAGGATTGGAGGCCCTGAGTACAAGAAAAGTTTAACAGACTATTTAAAATCACTCGAGGATAACGAATATGTCACACGTGGAATAGTCGACAAATGGGTCAAAGTTCATCGTTGGATTTCGGTACTAAACCATAATAATAGAACTAATTTCACTAAAATGTCAGTATTCTTTTCTTATGTATATAAGTTGTAATGAGCAATGAAATACATATAATTATATAGAATTCATATCCATATCAGTAATATGCATTCTATTTTTTATTTAAATAGGAAATTAAGGGAATCGTGCCGGGGATGAGAACTTACGAAAAACCCGAAAAATCTCTTTCTGTGCCAAATACCCGATCAAAGCGTTCAAATCCGAACGAAAGTCGTCAATCGGTCCGTCTTGTTTTTTGAGTGATATCATTGGTAAAAAGTTATAAATTACAGTATTTTTATATAATCTACTACTAAACCTGTAATTAATTCTGTATCTGTTAATATAAACTAGTAATTTCTAAATTAAGAATTCGATTATTAAAGTTGTTCATTTGATTTATTTAACATAGATGAACACAGTGGCCCATTGTCAGTGTCTGATCCACAAAGCGAAGTTGCTAATGGGGTTGAAGAAAGTGGAAACAGCGCCGAAAATGGCGATTCCTCCGATGTGGGTGATGGTCATATCAATGAGAACATGAACCAAGTCATAATTGAGCGCATTAAAGAAGTTCCGAATGTCCCTGAGAGGAGGAATGAAATTGGCGAAAACACACCTATGGACGAGAAACAATATCGCATTGATGGTTTTTTTAAAATGTTCAAAGTTATTGAACAGCTCGCTTCATTGGCCCAAATACATGAACTTCCTCTCTGCATTCTCCACGTCAATAAAATCTTGCGATATGTCCAGAAGCTACATAAAAATGAAATAATTCCTGATTATGGCACAATTGCTGCTGCCGCTTATCGAAAATTTAAAACTGAAGTTATTGATATAGGTAATTACAATGCAATAAATAATTCTGTATGTATACTGTAAACTGTACTTACAGTACAGTATACTTTGTTTGCCGACCCGATGGGATTATGCTAACTTAATGATGTTTATAATAGGAGAAATGAATGGTGACGACGACATGGATATGGCTGGTCCGACCTCAACTGTTAATGGAATGATGACGTGAACGAGACTTCTTTGAATGATGTTTTTGCCATTTTTTGTACATTTCATTTTTTATTTTTATATTCTCAAAATATTATTATCGTTATTTTCTGAATTTTGTTATTTTTTACGACTTAAGTTTTGCCAGAAAGAGTATTCGAATATTTTCTAAATATTTACATAATTTTCAAATTGTTGATTTTTGTGAGGTTTTTATACCTCTATGATTATGAAATGAATAATAGACACAATGGTCACTTATAGTAAATAGGTATAGTTCATTCACGGTGAATTTGCGCTCGAGTTATACATTGGCCCATCATGTGCATTAATAAAAATTCTCGTTTAGTTGGTAACAAAATTTAAATAATGCAGATGGCTATCATATAACTCGGTTCACGGTGGTAGATATTAATTGATGTGATTGTGAAATCCAACTAATGAATTCATGTTTTATTAAATTTTAAATATTTTAATATCACAAAGAACTACAATGGCAATACCAATATTTTAGGCCTTACAAATACATATTGTGGGTAAAAACTGTGACTGGTCCTACCCAAATACTAATTAACCCTAACTCGGGTGACTTCTTCCGATTTCCCTAACACTTAGGCAATTATTAAATCAAGACTCAATTAATGAGCAAATTACAATTAACCTTTATTCCTGTGAAAATGGGAAACAAACTCGGGCGGGACAAAACACGCGACTTGACAAGCCGGTGGATGAAAGAAAAGTGAAGCGAAGCAGGAAGGCAGCCAGGATGAGGGAAAGAGCGTGGGGACAACGGGGCGGGATTGGTTATTGGACTTCGGTCCAACTTCAAATGTCGATAGGGAGTCGGAGGGTGGATCGGGAGTATTATCGGAAGCCCTCAATATGTAGAATATGTAAAGCATTGTAAAGCATATTATCATTATCACGTATAGTAATTACCTGTATTAATTATTTTAGTACAAACATGAAAAAAATGACAATAAATCGGACACATTACATTAGGTAAAGTGACTTACAATTATACTTATTAATTTTTTAGTACCATACTTTGTTTACATATTATTTTCATAAAAGAGCATCATTTTTTCTTTCAATTGTATTCAGAAAGTTAAATGTTTTAAGGCTTCCATATAAAATTATATGTAATTAAAGTACTTTATTTTCATTAATCATATCACCTATTTGTATATACATATAGCATAGTACATTATTAACGAGCATGTAATTGTAAAGGCATGAATCAAATAAAATGCTATATCTATCCATAATTTATAAAATCTCATTATTTTATAAGTATCTACTAAGCGTAAGTATTAATACCATATATTGTATACGGCATCTTTTATATCTACTCCAAATATATGTAATTACAATAATTAGCTATAATTATGTAATTGGTATTTGTAATTAATTATAAAATTTATTACATGGTAAATGACTAATCAGAATCACAAATATTTATATTGTATTCTATGTAGGCAACATCGTATGATTCATAGAAGATGCAGCAAGCTGGAATAGTAGGTAGTATGTATGTTTAACTTAACATATAACGATGTATTTTAACGTTACATTGCAATGTATTTAAATATAAAATAAGTTTATTTATAAAATAATTGTATTTCTTACATGTATAGGTGGGACGTGGGTGGGTTAGGAAGTTCCCCAACTTCCGGAGCTTTTGACGCCATTTCTCTCATCGAAGAAAGCGTATCTCAATTTTTATTTCCGAAACTACTGACCTCATTTTTACCGAAGAAAAGGTCAATTGTCCAAAATAATGTCACGACCGTGGAGGGGACGAAGGAGGGAACGCTATATCCCAGAATGGGAAAGAAAGAAATACACCCCGGATGGAGTCTGCATAACAATATGCGACAGAGCACATCCGTGCAACAGGAAACATGAGGAAGAAGACTGTCCGAAATGCTTGGTCGAGTTCGACCGCGAGCTTCCTTGTGGCCACACCATCAAAGCCATATGCGGGGACGTTCACTACTTGACTGTCGAGTACTTCGACCACTCGGGCCGATTTGGATCTCCTGAACCAGAAGAATTGAAATTGGCCACTGAGCGACTCAAAAGCGAAGGAATAGTCTGCCCTCACCCTTGGTAAGTTTATTTACTCAAATCTTTTGCATTTAAGGTCATCGTCATCAATGAAAAGGTTTAGGGTCAAAAGGTTACAATTGAGAATTACTAAAAATAATTAGTAATTTTGTAATTACTAGTAATTACAGAGTGCGGCATATGTTGGTCCCATTTATTAAAAGTCGTTTCTTTATTAATCTTTAGCCGAATTTCAATGCAACTTCAACATATATATATATATATATATATTACTTATTAATCAAACAATACATAAATTAACTTGAACTTGTCACTTGAGCCTCATCTACTTCGAGGCATCGCTTCAACCGACCTTCAACAGACTCCCATGCACACTTGCACCAAGAAATCGGTGTTTCTGAAAATCAGACTTTCTCCAAGAAAGGTGGCTTTCGGCTTTCGGTTATTAATTGTTTAACCAATTCGGCTAATAGTTTGCTAAATAACGAAGTAGTATATTCCCCATCAAATGGCCATATTAATAGATTTTTAACATTAGTCATATTTAAGTTATAATTATTATTATGAATGGGACCAACATATGCCGCACTCTGTACAATATTGTTAATATTATAAAATGGCATATTTCATAATTAGAGCATATTTCTCTTATAGTAAGAAAGTCCTCCAATGTGGTCACAAATGCCAACTCAAGTGCATTGAGAATTGCGGAGATGCAAAATGCCAGAACAGTGTGAGGATAACCAGAAAATGCGGACATAGATATGAAATCTCATGTATTGAAAACGACGAACGGGATACTTACGAATACAAGAAATATGGAAAAGAGCCGGATTGTTTGGAAATCGTTCCATTTACTAAACCTTGTGGACACCCTGGACAAATCGAATGTTACAGGACCACAGCGAAGAGGATTATCTTGACGGAAGAAGAAGAATACTGTGAGGAACCATGCGGACTTCTCAAATGTGGACATCCATGCGATGGAAATTATTCAAAGTGTGGACAGGGACGTTATCATCAGCCTTGTAAAACTCCATGTGGAAAGGTAAATAACGCAATGTAACCATTATTCGTAAACCATTTTATAAAATGGTTATTTTATAATAATAATTATAAAATTATATTATGAAAATTTACTTTAGACCCTTATCTGTGGACATATTTGCGAATATCCCTGTCCTGCCTATTGCCCACCATGCACAAAGCCCTGCACATATTTTTGTACACATGCTGAATGTCAGGAGACATGTATGCGACCCTGCACTCCGTGTCCAGTAAAATTATTTTTATTTATATATTATGACACAATTAAACATATAATGTTATTTATAATATTTTGTTTCAAAATGCATATAATTTAATAAATTGTAATTTTTCTATATTGTAAAATAGTTTCCTTGCACAATCAATTGCCCTCACTCAAAGTGTACCAAGTTGTGTGGAGAAGAATGCGATCGGGAGCTTTGTCTTGAGAGATGCACATACAAAAACTTTTGCAGACTTTGCAGGCGTCGCTGTCTTGGATTTTGTGGAGAAACTTGCATTCCTCTTTGCCGTAAATGTGACAATGACGAATTGGTTGAAGCAACTTTGATGACACGATCGAAAATTCGGAAGACAGATCGGTAATTTTTAATTTTTAAGCATTTAATTCTAATTGTAATTATAAAAAACTTCAAAATCTTAAATTAATCTTTAAATAAAATTAAATCATTCAATATTTTATAGCTTCGTCTTTCTTTTCGATTGTTCTCATACAATTGAAGTCGAAGTTTTGACAAAATGGATCGAGTTAGAAGCCGAGACTGGAGAGATCAAATTAAGATGCTGTCCGATTTGCCGAACAGAGATCAAATCTCGAATTCCTCTTCTCAAATGCTTCATTGATAACAAAAAGCAAGTGGATGAGCTGAAGAGAAGACTTGTAGGGACGACCGAAGAGATGATTGAAAATCTCAAAAACTTGAAGGAAGAAGTGGAGAAAGCCATTCTGGACTTTGAAATTATAAAGTATCCTCAGATTGCAGCGTTTTTCCTTGAACTTAATGACGTTCAGGTAGATATTAAATTAAGACTTAATTAGGAATTAATTAAGAATTTATTGGGAATTAATTGTTGAAGGGTTTTGTTCTAAACTTATTAAATCGATTTTCATTGTAGATTCACAAAGAGACTTTTGCCTACATCAAAGAAGTGGAAAGCGTCTGGTTGAAAGCGGAAACTTGGAGCCGAATTCCCCTTGATGATGAGAACGTGATGGCTGGGATGTATGCCGAAGATGTAAAAAAGCTGTTTGACAAAATGTTCACATTTTTCTCAGCTCGCGTCTTTCCGCTCACGCCTGGAGAAAAGGAAGATTTGGAATTGGAGCTTTTCAGGATTCAGGACACTGAACATTTGTTTACACGAAGTCTTCAAGATGAGACTTCGGCCCAACTTGCAAAACTTCAAAATAATGTGGACCTGTTCCAAGATGCAGCAGTAATTCTCTTCCGCAATGGAAGATATACAGACACGGCTAAACGAGAGTTTTGGACTATTTTCAGAGTAAGTTTATATCATAACCTAATCGATTAACTTGTATACTTTATTATAAATGACATTTAATTGTCTATTAAATTTATTTAACTATTGTAGACATACGAATTAGCCATTGAGACGAAGATCAAAGTGAGCGACGAAGAGAGAACGAATATTGTGGCTGCTTTTGGTAAGATATTCCATTTAAATAAAATGTGGTTTCTTGTATATTAGGGCTTAATTAACTATAAGAAAAATAATTAAACAAAACTTAAAAGCTTTAAAATTATACTTTTTAAACAGGTTCAGCTTCAGGTCGTTGGTTCAAATGCCCAAATGGTAAGTAGAAGAAAATTATCAAATATTTAAATATTATAATTTTATAATGAAAAATTGGATATTATAGTATCACTACTAAATTTTAATTTTTCAGGTCATGTCTACGTTGTGACGGAGTGCGGGGGAGTGACCGAGTATGGGACATGCAACGAGTGCGGGACATTGATCGGCGGTCGTGACCATCAAGTTGTGGAGACGAATGCATTGGCCAGTGAAATGGACGGTGCAACAGAGCCACTTTTCCGTACATCTGTCCTCCTTAACATGCGTCTCCTCCGTCCAGGGGTCCAGTATGAAGATGATGGATATCAACATGTTAGGGAGTTGGGACCTAACCTTGGCTTCTATTGGGAAAACGGAGAGCTCTTCATGATTTAATTTTAAATATTTAAAGCCTATTCATGAATTAATTGATTTTCCTCTTTATTCAATTGTATAGATTTTGATGAATTAGGAAATAAACGTCAGTTGTTTTATAAATCTTCTCATTTATTTTATCACAACTCACATTCTCCTATATCATGGACCTCTATTCGAATCATAAACGTGCGAAGACTCACAAATTTATAAACACAGATCATCAGATCAGATTGAGAATGTTTAAACTTTTCTTAATGTTAGTAGATTTTTAGATTAAAATGAGTTTAATCAAATTAAAAAGAGTTTCATTTAGGTTAAACTATTTAATAAGATGTTTAAGCGACATTGCACCGGCCAAGGATTTTAAAGTTATAGAAAAGAAAAGTGTAAAAGAAATTTTGGATACCGGTATAGTAAATGAAGATGTTCGTGTTCAGGTAATTGCAATTCAATACAATTATCATTTAAACAATTAATGTAATGATATGAATTAATGACAATTAAAGCTTTTGCTTACCAGGGTTGGGTGAAGGCATTTCGACGTCAAAAAGACTTTGTATTTTTAGATTTGGGTGATGGATTGAGTCAGAATTTCCTTCCAGTCGTTGTCTCCTCAAAAGAAACTCCAGCGAATTTAGGGATTCACACATCGGTTGATTTAAGTGGACGATTACTTGTTTCGCCGAAGAATCCAAACATTTTGGAACTTCATCCCGAATCGGAGATTCGAGTCATTGGAGGATGTAAACAAGATAAATATCCATTAGGTGGTAAAAGCAAATACACAGCAGAATATTTAAGAGATTATCTTCATTTGCGACCAAAGACAAGAAAGTAAATCAAATATCCATTATCTTATTTTAACAAAAGAGCTATATTTTTATAATGTGGACAATGTATAATTTTCTCATTTTCGATTCAATTTTAGGTTTTCTTCAATGTTGAGACTCCGAAGTGAGGTTCTTCATTCCATGAGCGATTATTTCTACAATAATGATTTTGTGAAAGTTCAAACTCCTGTGTTGACCTCAAATGATTGCGAAGGAGGAGGCGAAATCTTCACTACAACGCCGGATAATCAAAAATTAATTGAAGAGATGAGAAAAAAGGATGAAAGTGGGGAGAAGATGAAGCTTGATGAGATTTATTTTGACACGAAGACTTTTCTCACCGTTTCCTCTCAACTCCATTTAGAAGCTGCTGCAGGGTACTATACAAATCAATCATTAATTTAATTAATGAATGATTAATCTCTCAACAATTTAATTAATCTTTATTTTAACTAATTAATTTATTTAGGGGATTGGAGAAAGTTTGGACTTTCACTCCAGTTTTTCGAGCAGAGAATTCGCAAACTACTCGTCATCTCTCGGAGTTTTCAATGGTCGAAGCGGAAATCGCATTTGTTTTCAAAATTAGTCAACTTTTAAATATAATGGAAAACCTTGTCAAATTCACTATTATATCTTTATTGGAAAAGAATTTTAAAGAACTTAATTACTACATTGATGCAAATGCTGATCATTTAGTAATTTAATATATCAAATCAACATAATAAAATTAAATTGATATAAGATGATAATAGAATTTTGTGAAATTTTTTTATTATTATTATACCAATTAAAAAGTAATTTTGTCTATTTGATTTGCAGAATCTTTTAGAAAAAATTCAGAGATCATCTTTCACTACAATGACTTACAAAGAAGCGACAGAAATCATTAAAAATAAAACGGGAGTTGAAGTTCATAAACATAAAGGATTGAATCGAGAACAAGAATTGCTCCTAGTTGAGCAAAATGGCCAAATTCCAATTTTTCTCATCTCTTGGCCATCCCAACTGAAACCATTTTATATGCGAGGATGTGAAGGCGATTCAACGACCGTAGAAGGCGTCGACCTTCTTTTCCCCACCATGGGAGAAATTGCTGGCGGATCCCTCAGAGAACACGATATCCTGCAACTTGAAGAAAGGCTCAAAGAAAAAGGGTTGGATGCATACCAGTCGCTAAATTGGTATTTGGATTTAAGAAGATTCGGAGCATCAAATTCAGGAGGTTTCGGTCTCGGTTTTGATCGATTTATTCAATTTTTAACCAATTCAACGAATATCAAAGACGTTGTGATGTTTCCTCGTTTTCCTCATAATTGTCGGATGTAAATAATTACAATACTAGGTACTTGTGAATTTAATGCATTCAAAGAGTCATCTTGATTGTTAATTTATTATTTATTAACGATTTTCAATTCATTCAATTTGAATATAAAATTAAATATAGAAAATGATAGTTATTGCAATTATTAAAGGGTTTATTGATTATAAAAGTAATTTATTGGACATTAATTGCATTTCCACTTTGTTGGCTTAAATGCTTTTTTATGTGTTTATGGTATGTTGAAGGATCTGAGAAAGATTTGTCACAATATGAGCATTTAAGAGGTTTAAGACCCAAGTGGCGATTCACATGTTCAGTTAGTCCCGTTTTCCTAGCAAAACTCTTTCCGCATTTCTCGCAAACATATTTCTTCTCACCTGTGTGAACTTTCATATGACGCTCCAAATCACCTAAAAAGGGATTTTTACTTTAAATTTTTTCATTCAAATTCAAAATAAATATCAGTATATTTTTATGTCAAGTGTAAACCTTTTGTAAAGAATGCAGCTTGACAAGAATTACAGGAATGTTCTTTTCTCCCAAAATGCCTTCGAGAATGTTTAGCTAATTGGGAGTTTTGTTTAAATGCCTTTCCACATTGGTGGCACAAATGAGGTTTTTCTTTTGAATGCGAGATCATGTGGCCAGCTAAAACGGACTTTTGAGAAAATCTCCGATTGCAATCCGGACACCCAAATGGTTTTTCTCCCGTATGACTCCGCTGATGAGCAAGTAGGGATTTTTTCTCTGTGAAGCAACTGTCGCATGTGGAACATCTATAAGGCTGATCAAACAATTATTTATGTTATTTAAAGTTAACGCTTGTCTTTAAAAATCAAAGGTTCAAAGATTGTATCTTCAGTTGTTTTATTATATCTGTACATAATGGCCATATTTGTACTTAAAATTTAAAGGTTACTTTTAATCCTGCATGAGAAAGCATATGACGACGAAGATTTCCTCCTGTTGTAAACCTCGATCCACACTTTCCACATCCATAAGGACGTTCACCAGAATGGATTCGGTTATGAACTATTAAAAAATGAACATTAGAATTTTATATTAATATTTTTGAAAATTGTAATTAGCTAATCATAATGATTATTTTACTAATAATATTCACCATTAAGATTTCCTCTCGTAGTGAAACAAGCAGAACACTGAGGGCATTTGAATCCTTTTGACATTTTCCCTTCCTCTGTTGCTGACAATTTTTCTTCGTCTTGATCTTGTTGATCTGCTAGATGTTCTTCGAGATCTTCATTATCCAACTTATCGAGCTCGAGGTCAAGTTCCATTTCGCAGAGTTCATCTCCGATATTTTTCCCCAGTTTTTCTTCTCCACCAGCATAGTCAGAATCTAATAACTGAATACATTAAACAAATTAGAGAAATGACTTGAGTTAAACACCTAATATAGAGTATAGACATAACATGTTAATATTTATGTATTTAGCAAATTAGTATTCACTTTTGAACAAACTACGGTTGAAAGTTCGGTTGGTTGAGAATTCTCTTCAGGACATTCATTATTATCATTGATCAAGAGTTGAACTTTTCCAGAGAAAATGTTCCAAAGGAGAGCAGCTCGAATTTTATCTGATCGGTTGAATCTTCGAATCATTTCCAAAGCCTCTTCCAACTATAATATTTTATTAAAGTCCAAATCATTAAAATAATTGATTGCTATTTTAAAATAATAACTGGAATGACTGAATTGAGTTTGGTATTTGGTTTAATACTTGAAAATGGAAGAGATCAAAGGTCGTTGAAGTCGTAGACGATGACATTAAATGAGATGAATCTGGTAATGGTTTATCTTCATCCACACAGTTAACGATTTCATTCATTTTGATTTTTGCTTAATGATTCAATTAAACCTAATTTATCCCTTTCTCTCTGATTTATTGAAATGATCAAAATCCTTAATTTGTTGTTTTATTTCAAATGGTTATTATTACTAACTAAAATACTAACTAACTATGTATTAAATCATTGGTCAACTATATAGGAAACTCAAAGCTAAAGTTTGAAGTTAAACCTTAAATGACAATTACAATGAACTAAGCTCAAATCAAATTCATCTTGAGATCTTTTATTTAGAGTTTTAAACCAACTCACTCACTCTACAAGAGATAGAAGTTCTCCAACCCCTTTGGGAGAAATGAGATTTGATAGAAAGAATACGTTGTGGAAAGGGATATGAAGAAAATAAGCGTAAACGCTTTATTACTCTCATCAAATAAATATAGTAAATTAATTACATTATTTAACTCTAGAATTTAATGATTGCAGGTGGCTCGTTTTATTTAATTAACTATTAAAATTATGCAAAAATGAAAATTGTCTAATTAATAAATATTATCTGTATGTTATTTATTTAATACTGAATGTAACATTAATTTTGTTAATAAATATTAAATGTTATACATTATGGAGTGACGATGAGCAGATATAACCTGCATAATAAATAGTTAAAGCAAATGATTAAATAGTTTAAGAAATCAACGGTATTTGAGCGACAGTTTCCGGAGGTGGTGCTGGTGGTAGGGTATTGTTGAAAGGGAAAAGCTTCCGATCTTCAGCAGGATCTTCGTCCTCGTCCACTGAACAAGTTCCCGTCTCGTCCTTCATTTCTTTCAATGCGTTCTCAATTTTCTCTTTCCTTTCGTTGCTCATCGTCTTCTGGAATTCTTTTTTGTTCCCATCAACGTAACCAAGAATGACAGTTCTCAATGGAAATCCAACATCTGAGATTTTCCTTTCCAAAAGGAGCAAACAATCCTTGATGACATTTCCTTCCTCCTCAATCACATTCCGATTCAGATTTTCAAGTAAATTGATCATTGTGAGCATGATGGTTCGAATACATCCTCCACGTGTTCCAGCCCAAGTCAGGGTTTGAATAATTTCCTTCACATCCTCAAATTCCTTTCTCTCTCCAAGAAATCCTTTGTAAGCCGTCAAGAAATGTCCTCCATGTTCACATCGTTTCCCAACATAAAATCCATTCAAGACTACTCGACTCCAAAGGGAAATTTCAGAAGGAAACAATTGAGAATTTTGGAAAATGAGATGGAATAATTCTTCTACTTTTTTAAATTCACTCTGACATGAGTTTAACACAATGTTGACACAGTAAGCAACAGTATTCAAATGTTCTAATTTCTCGATCCTTGAGATCAAAGCTTCTTTAATTAAAGCTCCATTACAGACGCACCGAATGAAAATGAGGGAAAGTGAAGTGAAGGTTTTGTCATCCAGATCTTCATCTTCTACGATAATCTCACGAATTTGTCCTCCGATTGTCACTCCAAGCTGAAGGATGATTTCTCGGATGTTAAACAAAATACTTTTTCCTCTTCCAGTTGGATTTCCAACATTGTAGGTGAGAAGCAAAGACGATTTTAAATGCTTGGTCACATTCGAATCGACAGAGGCGAGCTCGGGATAGGAATTGAGAAGCGTTGAGTAAGAAGTGAACAATCGCTGACACAAAACAATATTTTCTTCGCTTCCGTCAATTTCTGCTTCAATAGTTGCTAATCGAATGAGGGCTTCCAATTCAGCAAAAGTAGTTAAATTCTCCTTAATGAGATTTGGTAAGGCAGAAATGGCTTTACCAGAGCATCTTGGCTTTGGGTCTGTAAGAATCGATTCGATGGCAGCGTGGAAAACTTCTTTTCCGCAACTCAACTTGAAATGATGAAATGGAACGGTGAGACGAAGAGGTTCATAATTTCCTGATCGAAATCCGCCACGGAGAAGTTCTTCAACTGTTTTCAATGAATCTTGAATTCCAAGAGTAAAAACAACATATTCCCAAGAATCCTAAATTTAAAACAAATAACGTTTAATACTTTAATAAAATTTGTTTATGCTATTTTATCATAAATCATCCACTTTTTATTTCCATTTCAATTTGTTTTGCAATTAATTAAATAAAGAGTATGATTATGATTACCTTAATTTTTTTCTGGTTTCTGTACCCTTGAAGAATTTCACTTTGAGAAACATGACAAAGCCTGGAGGTCAAAGTAGAAAGGCCAATTTTGAAATTTTCTTTCGCAAGTCTCCGATTTGCACCATTTGCAAATATTTTGTTCAGAAATTCATCTCTCCGCTCAAAAACCTTTTGAGCTGCAAATGAAGAAAGAAGAAGTTCCTTCTTTTTGTCACACAAATTTTCCGACTTCTCCAGGACTTCAATGAGTTTCAGCATGATGTCGAAATCAGCGTTAAGAGGAATGTGAATCTCAGCTACATCAAGTCCACAAGGAGAATCCAACGGGTTCTCAAAATTCAAAAGAGCTTCAATCCATATTTTCCGATAGCGTTCCCTCCGGAATTGAGATTTAAACTCAACACAAAATTGGTCAATTGAAGAGAATTGAAATTCTTCGGGTTGGACTTTTGGTTTTTCAAATCGCAGATTCCCTGCAAGCTCAAGCAGTTTCGAAGATCCAACAGGGATTTTGAAATGAGTCATAATAAGATGGGAAGAATAGGCAATTCCACCCAAATACTCCAAAAGGCTCAAACGGCCTTTAATCGTTTTCATCCACAAAATCAATTCTTCATCGGATGGCAACAATGAAAAGCGAGCCAAATATTCATCAATTTGACTAACAAGAGTCGTTGGATATGATGGAACCTTTTTGGATGGGAAAATTTCTTTGAAAACTTCGTAAGTCTTTAACCCGAATTTAAGAAAATCGAAATCCCATTCTGGAGACAGTTCATGAAATTCCTCCCAATTGTCACCTTTTGTATCATAAAGTCCAGGCAAGCCAGCAATTTTCAAAGCCACCTCAATCTACAAATAAAATGAATATGTCATTAGTCTTATTGGTATTTAATATTTTAATTCTATAGTAATGGTAAACTTAACATACCTTATTCATTTTCGGAACCTTCGAATTAATAAAGATATTGAAGTACTTTGCAGTGTAATTTGAATAATTTTCATCAAAAGACGAGATCTTGGAAAGGACATACAAATAGTGTGATTTGTACTTTAAGCTCAGGTCGTCAAAATTTTCTAAAGACTTTAGAAGTAAATCGGAGAGGAGTGGAGAGACATGAGCTGACGCTTCCATCATTTTGATGAATTCTTCATTAAGATCAAGTTCGTCAACAAGATGAAGATAAGTCTTATGACTTAGCACTCCTACGTCAGTTGTGGGCGAAAGTGGAGCAGTGAGATCGGTGTCACGGACGGAGTCCAAAGAAGTGTCATTTAATGCCAAGAAAAGCTGAAGATGGATGGAAAATTTGAGTGTTTCATCTTCAATGAGAAATGATTGTATTTTTTCTTCCAAAACTTCTTCGCTCAACTTTCCTTTCCCTGTAGAATTAACAATTAATAACTTGTAATTTATTTCATTTAAAAATTAGGCGTGATTTTATAATACATTAATATATGACATCGGACATCGTATCTTAATATATCATAAATCATACCAAAGAAGGATAGAAAGACGGCGATCGACTTTGTAGCTTTGTTCGATTCAATTTCAATCCCCATTTTAACTTTTGGCGTTAACCTATAATGAATAAATATTAGTAACTGCCAAGTGCTTTACCTGGATTGAATGAATGTGGATTAAGAAACCAATTAGTTTAATTACCTTCAAAGGTAGATTCGAGTCATTCGAGGAGTGAAGAAAACGCACGTGAGAAAATGGGAAAATTTGTCTTTATACGAAATGACTCCCACCGGTCTTTTAAATGTAGCGGCTAGGATTTAGCCCTTCAGCGCTCAGTTTAACAATTCTTGACCCTCTCCTAATCTTAACGATTCATATTTATGTGGATAATTAGCGAAAATAATTAATTACACCTAAATGATTAAAACGTGGGACATGTGAAAATTAGAATAAATAATGTCAGGTTCCCTGCGGTCCCTCAAAAGGAATGTTCCCTACGTCAGAGCTGAGCTAGCGGCTCTTGGGAGGTTTGACTTTTTATCTTTTTTAACCGTTCGTTATAAGTACGTCTTTTATAATGATTAACACGCACTTGATTGTAATTGACTTGATTTTAATTTTACAGGAACTTAAGTTTGAGTGTGAAAGCAATATGTTTGACCGTCTTTACATCATATTTCCTCTCATTTTATCCTCCAGCAGTTGAGATTGTGTCTGTGACACCTGGATACCTCCTCCCTCCTTCTTTTTGGGTCTGGACGCTTTTTACGGCTCCTTTTCTAGAAATTCATTTTTGGGAAGTGGTAATTGACATTGTCACTGTAGGACTATGTGGTAAGGAATAAAATTTTAAGAAACCATTTTATTTTCATTGAATAATTGTGCTAAAGTGAAACCATAAATTGAATTTTGATCAATTGATAAATATAGGGAAATTAATCGAGCCACTTTGGGGGACGAGAGAAATGACACTGTTCTTTATAATTGTGAACGTGGCAGTGTGTGTGATGAGTGTCGCCTATTATCTCTTTCTTTATGCCATCACCTTCAACCCAGACATACTTTTCAATATCAAAATTCACGGGTTGGCCGGTTACGTCGCCGCTGTGTCAGTCTCAGTTAAACAAATTATGCCTGATCATGTCCTTTTACGAACCCCACTTGGAAAAATTACGAATAGGTAAGAATATATTAATATTGATAATATAATATTATTAATTATAATAACAAATTAATCCATTTACAAAATAAGAATTTTTTTTCTTTCTAAACTGTTTTAGCTCAAAAACTAATAATTTTTCTTTCTTTCTAGGAACGTTCCATTGAGCGTATTTTTACTCTCATTGTTTCTTTATTTCATTGGGATGTTGGAAGGCGTCTACGCTTGCATGTTTGGTTGGGGGATGTTGTGCGGGTGGGTTTATCTGAGGTTCTATCAAGCTCATGGGAACGGAACTCGAGGAGACCACGCGGATAATTTCACATTCGCATCTTTCTTCCCTAACGTCGTTCAACCTCCTGTGGCCCTTTTTGCAAATGGAGTCTTCGCCTTTTTTGTTCGCATTGGAATTTGCCGAAAGGCTGTGAAGAGGTTCGCCGAAGCTTCTGGGCCTTCGTCAATCTCAATCACACTCCCTGGAGCAGAACAACACGACGCGGAGAGGAGACGGTAATAAAAATTTTAATTACTCTCAAATTAATTTTCCTCTTTTTAATCTGACTCTCTAAATCGGACTAAATGTACTCGTAATTTTTCAGACAAAAGGCACTAAAGCTTCTCAGTGAGCGATTGGGCAAAGAGAAGAGGGAAAGCGTCTCTATTTCCGTTTCTCCTCAAGACGACTCCGACTCAGCTCCACTTCTCCATTCACCAAATTCTCCACCTCCGTCACTCTTCTAAATAAATTTTATTTAACATTTATAATATAATTAATTATATTATCTTTAAATTCTTGATCGTATAATAAAATATGAAATATATTATTATTTGTTGTTTAATAATTTTAATCGTTGTGTTCAATTTGTTTTATTCAAATTGCTTCATTTCCTACATTAACATTTATATCTATAGCCATTCACTTTCAACAATATTTAACTCATATCACTAATCATCAAACTCCTAATGATATCATTTCACAAATTGAAACATAATCTCATATCATGAATTGATAAATTAACATTAATTTCATCATCATCGTATCATTTAAATTCATTATCAATTTTTTATTGAAGTGGATATAGGGTTGGGGTCAAATGCGAAATTGTGAAGTTGTCGAGTCTAAATAACTTGAGTTGGGCTGTATTCATTCAAAGTGAGATGATCTTACGTGGATTATTTAGGTAATGGAATAAAAACATAAATAATATACGGATAGATAGGGACAAAAGAATGATCTCACAATCAGAGAGCAAACACAGTGAGAGGAGAACGTAGTGGGAGGAAAATCTCTTCCTTGTGCGTAAGATCCCGTTTCCCACCAAGATTAGCGGAAATGAGGAACTTCCTGATCAAGTCCTTAACTGCCCAACTCAAGAAACGGTGAATTTGAACAAAAGTGAATTTTAAATTAAAACTATTCGGAGACATCTTCCACAGATCCCTTTGCTCTGTTTTGAACCAAGTATTGAACGTTCTTCTTGGAAACAAATTACCACGTATCTACGCATTTTAATCTTCCTGATGGAGTGGTTTTACAATATTTACATCGTTTTATATAATATTTAGATGACCTAAAAAGCACAATAAACTTTAAATCAAATTTTATATTAACCTATATTAAATCTAAGTAAGTGTTATAAAAAATAATTTTGTCCTCTTTATAAGAGGAAAATATTTCGCATATTAATTTGTGAAGAGATAAAAATTCAAGGTGAAACCGAGGTAAGACCATTCTCATATAATGAACTCTTAAATATAATACAATGCATGAAAAGTAAATAAACAGTATAAAGATTTAATTTTTAATTTTTTCAGGGTGAAAATAGGAGTTGTAGAGGAGGATCACGTCCTTAGCAGGAGTGATGCAGGTCACCGAGAGCCCAAGTTGACAACCCGAAGTAGCATCGAGGAAGAAATGGCCGAGTGGCCACCTTGGTGTCAAAATCTGGGGGATGCTTTCCCCCTCTCACTTCGGAAATCATCATCCCCAGCATCGGTTCGTCTAAAGAGACGAACAAGGTCGCTCTCTTCTTCAGCTCTTCCTCCTCCGATCGATCGGGAGGACGAGATGATGAATGCTGGGAGTCCCTTCGACGACGCTGCAAACAACAATTGGAAAAGGAGGGAGATGAAGATGAACACGGTGATTTTAGCTTCAGTATTTCTCTTGGGAGTCCTCACGGCCCTTTTCGTCACACTCTTAACTCCCATTGAAAGAGGAAGAAAACAATTCCAACCGTTGCTTCCTCAAATTGAAACAATTACAGTACCTTACGAGTCTGGTTCTATTCGAGAGCCTTTCTTAGAAATTGATAATGAATGTGAAGGGGACAATGCATTAGGTATTAAATAAGAACATTATGAATATTATTTTGATTATTTCGATCATTAAGCTTTATTAATTTATTAAGCTTTTATTAATGCATTAAGATTATTCTAAATTAAAATTTATTGAAGGATATGAACTTGAAGCTGTTTCGGCTGTCCATGCCGCATTGGAAATGAAAGAAAATGGGAAAGGAGAAAGAGCACAAAAGTTGTTTAAACATGCCATGGCACTTTGCCCTCGCCATCCCGATATTCTCACCCATTACGGAGAATTCTTCGAGGAAAAGGCCGACATTTTAATGGCCGACTTACTTTACGTACAAGCTTTATCTTCCGCGCCGTTTCACGGAAAAGCTCTCACGAATAGGAAAAGAACTCTCCCACTTGTCGAGGAAATTGATGACAAGCATTTACGGAGAATTGAAGAAAAGAAAGATGTTCTTTTGTCGCTCCCTGAAGGGAATTCTGCCTTGAGACGAGTGAAGAAAGAGGCATATTTCCAACACTTGTACCATACGGCCGGATTGGAAGGAAATACTTTGTCCCTTGCTGAGACAAGAGCAGTTCTAGAAACACGGCTAGCCATTGGAGGCAAAAGTCTTCATGAACATAATGAAATTCTGGGATTAGACGCGGCTATGAAGTTTATCAATGGCACACTTGTTCCGAGAATCGGTCCCATTGGTGCTCAAGATATCTTGGACATTCATAAACATGTCATGGGTCTTGTGGATACAGAAGGAGCTGGAAATTTTAGAAAGAATCAAGTTTGGGTTGGAACTCATGTTCCACCTAGACCAGAAAATGTCAAAGAACAGTTTGAATCTCTAGTTGATTGGTTAGTGTACAATTAATTGAATATTTAATACTATTTGATATTTACTAATTGACATTGAAGAAAATATCTGTATTTGGAATTAAAATTAAATTGTGTATTTGAACATTTTCTATTATAAAGGATCAATTCTGAAGAGGCTTCTGAACTTCATCCAATTCACCTTGCGGCTCTTGCTCACTATCGCCTTGTTTACGTTCATCCTTTCGCAGATGGAAACGGAAGGACGTCAAGACTACTTATGAATTGGATTTTAATGGTCGCTGGATATCCTCCAGTTATCATTCGAAAGCAAGAGAGAGCAACATACTACGAAGGTGACTTTTTATTCATTTTACAAATTAAACGAATATATCAGCAATGTTAAATTAAATTTTAATTAAATTAAATTTTAAAAAATTAAAATTTCCTTTAGCCTTAAATACGGCCAATCGAGGGGATGTTCGACCTTTTATTCGCTTTATTGCGGAATGCACAGAGAAGACGGTTGATGTGTACCTTTGGGCGACAAGGGAAATGGGACATTACCACATACAGCAACAACAGTCCCCGGAAGAGGCGGACGACTCCGCACCATTGTGATATTCTTATTAATCTCATTTTATTAAATGTAAACAGAAAGCGAATTTAAATTATTAAAGCGTCATTATTATCTTATGCAAAAACCGTGCAAGTTTTTTTCATTTACGATCTTTTTAAGTTAAAGAAAAGACAATATTAGTTAAACGTGTTAAAAGTGGAATGTTAAATGAAGTTTTTACTCACTTATTTTTTAGAGAATTTACATCACTATTTGAGTAGGAGGTATATTTGCTTTTAAATATTTTTAAGCATTTCATAATTTAATACTTTATCTTTATTCATCTGTTTTAGGTTAGTATTGTTAAATATTATATAAACATGCTCATATACAATTAATAAATTAACATTTTTCACATTCATAAAACAAACATTGCAATAATAGACATTAAACTTAATTATATTTGTAGTTACCACATTACATTGTAAAGCTACGAGTTCTGAATTTCTATGAGGTTAATCAGGTAAATAAAAAAGGGATTTTATCATACTGAATTCAGTTCTTGTGTATCACTCGTTGTAGAATAGGGACGTGCGTAAATGAGGATTTTAAACGTCGTCGAAAAGCCCCCTTGGAGGTTGTTCCCGACTCGGTGGTGGATACCCTGTCCCATATGCAGCTCGTCCACTACCCCAAGAACTCAATGCCGTTTCGGAAGTCGAACTTAAATTCTCCACGTTTTCAACTAAATCAAATTTCATTTAATTATTTTAATTTCAGAGATAACTACTTAAATACACCATAATACTATTACAATTTACTTATTTACATATAACATAGGTTATTTAAATAATTCATAATTTTAATTGTTAATTAAATATCATACTATTTCGATTTGCTTCTCTTGCTGCGTCTCTTCTGGGTTCATAAGGCCTCCTTCCTTCATTTCTCCTTCTGGAATCTTCATTCCTCTGCCTTCGTCTTTTCTCTATAAATCAAATTAGATGTTAATTTTTAGTCAAATCACAAACAAGTAAACAAAAATATCATTATTCTCATTTAGATCTTTCAAACAATTGTAACCTCTTGTAATGAGTTGTTGGCCTTCGTTGACAAGGTCCGTGCTAACTTCATCATCAGTTAGGAACTGGGGGAAACCAATGAACGAAAGAGCCCTAGCTCCTACTTTGAACCAAGTCAGTCCAGCAATGATAAAAATGCCCATTGGGAAGTAAATGTTGAATCCGTCTGAGATGAGAGAAAGGACGTCCATGTGACCCATAATACCCGTGTAAGAAGTCTCAGCCACGGTGTTTTTAATCACATGGCTGTCCATGTGGATCATTCCTAAGAAGTTCAGGCACAATGGTGGTGTCAAACGGCAAAGTAACCTAAAAATCAAATTCATTTATTAACTTTGATTCAATTAAGAATCAAATTATAGATTATAAACGTTGTTATCTGTTATACTAATTTAATATCGATTATTAAATTAAATTACATTCCAGCGAATATTAGAGAATATTCATCCGTCTGATGGGATCCAGCCAAATAGTAGAAGTTGAATATTCGTATTTTAAATACGGTGTAGAAGGCGCAGACGGCGAGGTAAGCGATGGTTAAAGTTGAAACAAATTCAATTGCTGAGTAATCATATTTCTCTTTCGCACTGCTAATGAACAGCGCAAAAAGACTCAATTGAGGTGATCGGACGAAGAAAGTCGCCTCAGACCAAATGACCATAAGACTCAGAATTGCAATGCTTATTGATGCAAAACGCAGTAAATAATTTACAACCACGCATTTCCACCACCATTCTGTAAAAAGGAATTTTTTGATTATTTAAACGTTCTTATCAATAATAGAGTAGTTAATTGATAATATCCAACCAATCTATTTCTTATTTAATTCATAATTAATTCTAAATAAAATATTTTTATTTTATTTTAATTGGTATTAACCAATGAAAGGAGATCGGCAAAAGAAGTTTGAAGGTTCTTGAGGGAATGTGTGTTTAAATCTGTAATCTCTGGCTTTTAAATTTCTCTCAACATCTTCCAAATGGATCGTGTTCGTGATTTGCAGATCCCATAATGTCTCCGTCCTGTGGTAATTTTTCAATGCTTTCTTTAAAGCTTTATTAAGAGCCACCAATGCTTTCTCGTGTGTTTCAAGTGGAGGTTCAACATTTCTCCTTTTCATCCTCTCACGAAATTCAGTTGGAATTTGAAGGGCAATTTCGTCAAGTTGTTTAAGCAAAGCTGGTGTTGGACTCTTCAAATGACTTTGCAAGCTTTCTAAACAATCATCAAGTCTTTCTTCGGCCGAGTTGCGTTCACCAGCAAGCTTTGCTAATTTGAAGTATGACATCGAAAGAGAATAATTCTTGAATGAGCTGTGCCATAGATTCCGAGGGAGAGCGACTAGTCCATAACCCAGCATAAAAACAAGAAGAAAAAGTCCCCAAGTGTTTGATGCTGATGAAGCAATTGTTTTCAATTTTTGACTATGTAAAAAATAAAAATCGTTAAATAATTTAATGGGATAACTAATTAAGTATACTCATTTGTCACTTTATACTTTTTAAATAAGTAACTTACAAATCGAGTTGCAATTCAGGCTTAACAGCAATGTAAGCGAGGAGAATGGCACATATGAATAAATAGCTCCCGTAATAAATGGCATTGTCCAAAACAGCACTGCGAAGTTTCCCTTTGATGGTAAAATCTCCTGCTTGAGTGTAACTTTGCATCATTGGAAGTAAAAGCCTAAATACCACAAAAATCGATTAGAGCTTATCAATATAATCCAGATTAGTATCAAATGTAAATTAAACTAGAATTAAGAATTTAACCATGTTAGACATTGTGACGTCCAGTAAACCACTCTCCAGAGATTTGGTAAAACGTGTTGTCCGGAATAGCTATAAGGTTGTTCGCATATTGGTGCAAGTGGAATACTTGAATTCTTAACTGTTTCGTTCCCAACAATTATCGTATCGTTGATCGTTGTATTCAAAGTTAAACATTGTCTGTAGACCGTCTAAATAAACACAATTTATAATAATACAAGTCTGCAATTTGCAATAAAAGGCAATGTTTATAAATTTGAAATCTTACTGCAGAGACGTCGAGTGGAAGAACAAAGATGATAATGAAGGAGAAATACCACGCAATGAGAACAGCAAGTGTCACAAATACATGATGTCGGTACCTTAAATTTAACAGTTAATTAATAACAAAAATGTCATATGGACAATGTCAATAAATTTTTGTCCAGATTACAGATTTTGATAAGGAATTAATGTTAAAGAATATGAAACCTATATCCAATAACCATAAATTAAAATGTGATCTGTTTACCAATTGCCGTAATTGAAAAGGAGTGCAGCCGCCAAGAGAAATGTAAAGACGAGGTCAAGTCCTAATTGAAAACTTGACATCTTTAAATGTCTTTTCTTTTCCCAATAATAATTTTATTTACTTTTTTCACATATTGATTTATGATTTCGAATGGTCCTCTCTCACCTTCAGGATTTATCCTTTGAATACAATATTTTTTTCATTATTCCCCGATAAACTCAACGTTACAATTCCACTAACTATGTATCCATAATAGTTAATGGTTAACACCTTAGCGCATCAATGATGTTAGTCGTGTTATTGTAGATCATGTAATCTGGTAATCATAAACATAAATGGATTTTTGATTGTATTGTTGATAAATTATGGTTCTAATCTTTCAATGATTGGAATCATCAGTTATCTCATTCATTGTCAGTGAAGATTCAATACAATTGCATAGAGAAAATAGAGATGCATTTTCAATCCAAATTGTGATAAACTGCTGAAGAGTGTTTTGCATTTGATTCAGTCTAGATCTAATCCAAGCAAATTAAGCCAAACAACATGGACAAGTTGTAAAAGTATAATTTATTAATAACCGGCCCTATTAATATTTATCACCTTCTGGCTTTAAAATTAGAAAAGCCACAATGGTCCATTTAGCAGGGACATGAACTTCCTCTCACTTTATAAATACAAGTGGTAAACAAAGAAGGCCAAGCATTTGCACTGCATTTACAGTTTTGTTGACAATTCCTTCACCCTCCTTTCCAAACCCATAAAAGTTGGAAAAATAAATGAGTCTTCTTGGTCCTTTCTCACACGCCGTTCAATCACTCCTTCATTTTCCAATTTCCAAACGAGGGCGAGGGGAAAGAAAACAAATTAAGAATTTTCTCTCCACTCCGCTCCCCCGCACAGCCATTCAAATTAAAACTAAATAATTTCTCAAAGTCTGTCATTTTCCAAAGGAAATTAAATTCCCCCAAGGGTACCATCCATAGCCAGGAACTCAGGAAGAACCTAACCAACGGCGACATATGGGAGATGGGCGGATAATGCGAATTCCTTGAAGAGAAATTCCAAAAGGTCTCTCAACAACTTCTCACATTTCTGGTATTTCGGAGGTCAAGGGAAGGAGACGATCGTCCTTGTGTTTTTTCAAGTCCCTTAGAAGCCTTAGATGTGAGAGCGGGAAATTGAGGGTTCTGAGAAACCTGAAGAGCTGTTTTGCAGAAACTTGGGCATTAAGGGTCTATGTCATAATGCAAGATGGTCTCATTTTGAGGATATTTTCACCAGGGGTTTCATGCAGTTAGGTGTACGGGAATCTGTTTTTCCGCCCTTCGAAAAGGGTCCATCTCATTCCGAGGGTATTGAAGGCAAATCCTTTAACGGCGTTGTTGTTGCGGCCCCGAACCTTCCCCAACCAAACCTCGTTCTTAAAGGAGCCTCCCCTTTGAAAAGTGAACGAGGTCACTCAAGGGACTCGGCCCAAAGTCCCTATAGAGAAACTCAAAAACACTTTCACGTTTACTTACCCTTTCTATACATACGGGATATACTTAAAGGTACTCTCTTATTTAAGTCCTTGTATTATTTGGAGATTACAATCCCTCCATACTTCTTCTGCTAATACTTTATGCACACAAATGCATTCTCATATATTTCCAATTTCTCAAATCTTCATTTATTTCTTATATTATTCTCATACATCTTTTATATTTAAAATAAATAATCTAGCTATATTTTATTCCAGCCCGGAAAGGACGTGAGTTTGAACGAACCGCTAAAATATTATTGAAAATGCTCATGATGGG
>JAQGBZ010000324.1:0-72439 GCA_034687125.1 Neelides folsomi | reverse complement strand
TCACTGGTGGAGCTTATGTTCCTCTTATGCTTGAAATCTTGACTGGGAGCACCAGGAAGCAAAATCCTCCTTGGTACCTGTATGTATTCAGAAGCTTCTCAAGCCAATTACTTCATTAGCCTCTTTATTTACTTGATTGTTTATGCTGCAATAAGAAAACGATGACTCGCCTGATTGACAAATATCCCTGGACCAAAAAAATAATTCCAACATTTCTTATTAGCGGCAATTCAAATTCAAATTCAACAGGTCAAAATCGAAGAGAATCTTCAAACCAAATTGCGTCAAATTCAACAAACTCAAGTATTACAAATAACCAAATTCCATTAAGAAAGAAAAGTTCAACAAACCAAACGAATCCATCAATATAATAAAAATTTATTAAAATCTGAATATCATGCTGAATTTAATTTAACCATTAAATTTTAAAAAACATGCTAATTAATAGTTAAAGCCAATTATCACTTTTAGAATAAAATTTATGAAATAAATTATTACTAATATTATCATTAAAATAGAATCATTAAAATAAATTAAAGTTTAAAGTTTTTCTGCATCTTTGTCATTCTTCAGAACTCATTTCATTCGTCAATTGTAACAATGGGACCTGTTAAACAATAATCAATTTAAATATTATTAAACTGCCGATTGAACTAATAACAAAGTTACATAATTGTTAATTGTATTTGTAAGTTATTTGTAATTAATTTGTTTAATTATTATTTAATTATTTAAAGGTTTTTCATATTAAAAATTAACTTACATTCAATGTCAGATGTTTCTTGAACTTCATCTTCAAATGTCAAAGGTACGTGGAATTTTGCCATATGGCGTTTGAGTGAAGAATCTCCCAAAAAGGATTTGGTGCACAAATCGCACTTGAAGGGTTTTTCCCTCTGGTTGGTTGAATGAGTGAGAAGGAAATGATTTTTCAAGCGTTCTTCTGAAGTGAATTCCCTCGGGCATTCCGGACAACGGAATTTGGGTCTTGTGTGAAGGGCCGTGTGAATTTTGAGAGCTTTCTTGTCTTTGTATCGCTTGTCGCAGATCTTGCATGTAATTCCACCGCCAGCTTTGATGAAACTCATCGTGATTTGTCGTTTGGACATTTTAGTTGGATTTGAGGAATTTGCTGGGGAAACTTCGTTCGTTTCAATTTTGTCCATAGGTTCAATGACTTCATTGCAATTGAGATCTTTTTGAACTTCTGGTTCAATTTCAGCAGCTTTTTCAACAGTTGGCTCAACCAAAACAGTTTCCTCACTTTGCAAATCCTCGTCAGCGCTGTTAATAAAAATTAAATTTAATTAACATGTTAATGGTGGAAATTGATCCACTGAAATATATCTAGTTAAAATATATCCTAAATCTAAATATTGTAAAGATTTGATGCAAGATTTAATTTAATTTAATTTAATCTGAGGTAAGAAGTTTAAGATTACTTTGAAGAAATTGATTTGGTTAAATCCACTGAGGTTTCGACTTCCACTTCGATTGGTTCGATTTCAATAGGATCCTCTTGCTCAAGGCTTGGCATTTCGATGTCGATGTCTTTTGATTCTTCGACGCTTTTGATGGCCTCTAAGATTGGAGCGCCATCGGGTTGAATCGGCGATGAAGGGTGGACCTCATCCTCAGATTTCGACTCGGGGACGTTTAAAATTTCTGTAAAGAATTTAAATAAAGTTATTTATTTAATTTATTTATTGGTAGAATACTTTTTGAGATTTGGGTTTAATTGAATTTTGATAATGAATAATTTTACCTGCCCAAATCTTCCTTCTCATTTCATGCTGCCCACTTTGAACTTCCACATCCGACTCGCATGAATGGATGAAGAGCTGTGACAGAATTCCTTCAAGATTCCTCAAATTCCCAAACAGCGATTCGATCAGCTCCACAATCGATCCCATTTTCCCAAGTAGCATGACGCAATTTTGGCAAATCCGACCCTCTTTGTGTTTCTTCAATTCCTCGATGAAGGTATCGCTAAGGGAATGAATGGCCTTGCACAGACTGTGCAATTCAGAATCACGTAGATGATACAGCTTCCCGTTGCTTTCTTTGCAGATCAAACAATCCATTTTGGAAGAACAACCAAAATGAAGATCAAGTTGTGAATAATTAAAATGGAGCAAAAATGGAATGAGCTTAAATTAAATTCCAATAATTCCAACAAAGGGAAAGATTGCAATTTGCACGATTTGCAAGATTTGAATCATTGGATGAATTGAATCTGAGCGCTGCCGTGTTATTTCCTGACTTTGTTGCCTTGGTGATTGGTGGCGAACTCGTTTTTCTTTATAAATGAATGTTTTATATTTTTGCGCGTTTCAACGTTTATTTCTCAGTGGTTGATTTGAATACATGTTTCAACTTTCAGTCTTTAGACTTAAATTGTATAAAATGTATTAAAAGTAAATGTCAATAAATAGAAATAAATGCATTATATAATTTAACAAACTTTAATTAATTTTCTGTATTAAATTGCTAATCATGATCTTGAGCAAGATTAGATTTCGATTTTAAACAAACTTCAGTTTTAAAATTGTTTGTACTTCCCTTTAAAATTAATGCATGACATTTAGGTATTATGTTGAAAATACAAAATGCAGATACAATTTACCAAATAGTCATTTTAATTATCTTTAATTGACTTTATCATTCATTTGTAGAAATTGACTGAAGATTTCTTTCCCTGACATTGAGAATAGAAAGTTCGCTGACAGTTGACATTAAATCGCATTTATAGAGATTAAACATTAAAGTTAAACTGATTGGAAAATATCTTATAACATATGACTCATAAACAATTCAACAATTTAATTTAACAATTTAAGTTTTAATTTTTCAATTTAAACGTTTACAATTTGATAGCACAATTTAACACACTCGACTCGCTATTTAAAGACTTTGGTTTCTGCACATGCTTGAAAGTGATAAAATTTTAAATTTCATTCTTGCCTAATCATAATCATTAATTGATGTGGATTTGGAATGGGACATGATAAAGAAATTTCAGAGGACATTTAAGATAAATTAACTTTAAATGAACATTTATTGTTAAAAAGAAACTTGCTTAAACTGGGTTTGATAATTGAACAAAAGGAACATGAAAGGAAAATTTGTTATTACTAAATGGCTAATCTATAAAATACATAATAAATGAAATTGAGTGTGAAATAGTAAATACTGATTTGGTAATAATTAAATAAGTTGGCCATCAAGGTCTTGAAATCTTGAGGGTCAAAGTTGAATATTCATGAGAGTGAAATGAGACAAGACAATGCGACTTTTTCCATTTCGGCAAGTTCTTGAGATTGACGGCAAGAATGGCAGACGTAATTTGGATCTTCTTCCTCCACAATCTCAGTTTGACTGAACAATTAAAATAAATTTCGTTATTTAAAAGTAACTATTATATTTATGTTAATAAGTTAATTGTTTTAATAGCTTTAATCAGATTGGTTCATATTAGCTTAAAATGAATAAAATAAAGTAACTTGCGTTGACTGGTCATTGAAAGTTTTTGGTTCTTGAGTTCTCGCAATTGAAGCTTTCTTGAATTTGGGTCTGGAAAAATAATTCATTTAAAGTTCATGTCGTTTGTCGTCTATGGTTTAATTACAATTATTAAAAGTAAATAAATTAATTCATTTTTTACCTTTCTTTTGGTTCTTTTCCTGAAGAGATTTTACGCTTGGAAGCATTTTGGCTCTTGAGTGTCTTGATGAGAGAAGCTGTGGCAGACAAACGTCTAAACAAAATTTAGATTTCGTTACAGTTAAGATCATTTTAATTAAAATGGCAATTAAAATATGAACTTTGAGTAATTACGATAATTTTTGTTCCTCGCGTTCCTTTTTGGCCTTCAAAGCCATTTGTCGCTCCGTGGGAAAATGTTTGATGACTTTGGGCCTCGTTGAAGGTCCTTTGTTCGGAGGAGAAAGATCGGTGTAAAACATTTTCAATTCTCCTTTGGTTTGTGGAGAATTCAAGGCGGAATTTGAATTCATCTCATTTGATTTAAATGGCATGAAAATTCGGGCTAATTGCGACATGTTGTTTATTAATTTAATCACAATAACACTAACAACAACAATCAAACGACATTTATTTAAATGGCTAAACCATCCTTCATTCAAACCTATTGTGGTCGAAACGTAATTGAGAAAATAAACACATTTAAATGTAATTGAAATTATTCAATTTCGTTTTTCTTGCTTCCTGCATTTTCACTCGTTTCACACGTGTGCAATTATTTCTGTTCGGATGGATATGCGAATAGAGAGGGAATTATGAGTTCTTTGTGTGGATTTAACGCCGTTAAATTTTAACGTTAAGTTAAACTTTAAAGTTGACATTCTTTTCTTTAAAATGGAAGTTAGTAAATTAAATTTTAATCCGATATTATAAACATATTTGTAACAATATGCACTTTCATGAATGAATGTTTAATTTAAATGCTTCCTAAGTTTTCCTTCATTTCGCTCGAAGTAATGACAAGTTAAATTCAGTTAGAACTGTTTTATTCTTGTATTAAAATTAATTTATTGATATCAAATTAAAACAATATGATGTTTCATACATTAAATATTTTACATGCCATACATTTACAATAAGTAGTGTAGGCACTGTGATAAATATACATTGATTCGTAAAAGTACATATCAGTAGATTCGTAAAAGCTATTTATTTCTATTAATTTATTAACTAACTTTTACATTATAATAATAACAAATGAGATATTGACAGATTTTAAATATTTAAAGCAATATTTTGTACTTTTGGGATTTTGGTACTTTGTTGATGACGAGACGGCCGTCGTAAGACAACGAAGCAAAAATCCAAGGATCGTAATTGGACCATTCAACTGCATAAATTGCATCTTCGTGTTCTTCGTATTTTCCCAGGATTCCTTCTTCAAGAGCTCTAAATATCATAAATACAATAAATATCGTAAATACAAAACGCCATTCAAATATGAATTTATAACTTTAAAACAATACGATCATAATAGAAAAAAAGCATAATTTAATTTTTATATAGTGTAAATCTGAATCTTGGAAAATAAAACTTACGGCTTTGGAATTTTCTCATCTTCTTCACCGTCACTGAAAACTGCTCGTCCGTTTGGTTCAGATGAAATCAAAGGCTGGGAATGAAGAAAAACTCGCGAATCGCTTCCAGATGTTAAAACCAACTGGTCATGGAATGTGTTGTATCTTACACGCCAAATCCTATTTAAAAAATTAATAATTAAATAGAAATAGTTAAGTTAAGTTAATCAGATTATTCTTTCACATGGATTTATTAATCCTACCAATGAGAATGACATTCAACAGCTTTTAATGCTTCGTTTGGATTCCGAATGTCCCAAAACCGAACAGTGCAATCTTCCCCAGAAGTCGCAACGTAGTATTGCTTATTGGGATTGAAGTCGAAATCTCTCATTTGGTATTTGTGGGTTTTCTTCACTTCCCAAACTTCTTTCTTCGATCGACCGTCAATTCCAATTAAATTGGCTCCTTTCATCACAGCAAATTGATTTCCATCTAAATGAGGATTCCATTTACCACCGTCAACACCTTCAACTTCGATTCGCGATTTCTCCTACATTTGCAAAAGAATTACAAATTATGAATAATCATAATTAGAGAAAAGTATAGATTTAGATTAACTTAAATAGGAATAAAGTGATTTGAACTATCATTATAAATTAATTAATTCTTATTAATTAATTTTAATAAATTTTAAATACCTTTGGACATTCTCCATCAATGGCCCAAATAACAACAGAGTTTTTCAACACAATCGCAATTGTATCATTTCTATTCGGATGCCAATCGAAGTTTTGACAATTGTCATCTCCGAATTCAATTAAAGTCTTTAGTGTTAATTCAGATTGGTTTGATTCAGAATCGGGGAGATTGAAAAGACCGCATTTCATTTGGGATGAGAAATCTAAGAATTGAATTTATTAATGAAGTTAAAAGTTATATAGAATTTAATAATATTAAAGAATTTGATTGTCAAATCACAATTTTGTAAATTAAATTACCTCCGATTTGATTGAAGCAGAGACCGATGACATTGAGGGAAGAAGGACATGGCGAGATTTGCCAAATTTCTCCTACTTTCGGTTTATAAACTTTCTTCTTAATTGAATTGCTTTCGTCCTCAAAGTCAATTTGGTGAACTTGGCCTTCTGACCGTGTTGATAAAGTTCCGGCAAAAAATGTCACACCTTCCGCATCATTGATGTGAGAACAAAGAGCCCGAGCCTAGAATTTAATAAAATAAAATTATATATTAATCAAATAAATATTAAAATATGGGTTGACTTGTCGCAGATGGGGTGGATGTACAGATGTGCAGATTCGAACATATAATTTAATCAAATATGAATATAATTATGAAGTTTTATAAAAGTAAATTACCTGAGACTCAAGACCGTATATGGCCGAAGCTTCCATGTGATTCCCTTATTTAGAAATACTTAATTTAGATTAAGTAACCACATTAAATATACAATTAACTCATTTAAGAGACATGTGTCAGCAAACGGCAAAGTAAATGTCTAGAGAAGAGAAATGAATTGAATGAATAGGAATCGCAACGCAGCAGATAGACGACACCCAAATAGCCAAAAGCCGATATGATTTTTATTTTTAATTCCTTTTCTTTCAATCTAACCAATTTATCTTTAAAGACATAATTTTACCATTAAAGGTCATTAAACTAATTTAATAACAATAACCTATTCTGTAAGTATGAGATTGTAAATATTTTAAAATGTAATAATGAATGAATAGACGATTATTTATAATTTCTATTTTTCTATTATGAAAAAAATTGTGCAAAAATGACTAAAATCAGAATTATACTTTTAATTTTATTGGGTTAAAGCCAATAACTATTTAAATAAATGCAGAGAGATCTGAATTCTACTTTACAGATATTTTCCAATAATTAAATATTACATTAACTTACTTCTTATTAAACATCCTAAAGTTAGAGTACATCTTAAGAAATATCGATCATAACAAATGACTAAATAGATTAAATAGACTAAATAAATAGTACAAGAATGAAAAAGGAGTTAATTTAATTATGCAGTTTGTTGACTCAATTCCTCTATTCGCTTATTCCTCAATTGGATTTTCAAAGGTACGGAATGATTTCTTTCATTCTCGATTTGTGCATCTCTTTTGGCGATCGCTTCATCAAATGAAAGCCCAAACCATTCGAGGTCTTCAAGTGGAATTAAAAACTCTTTGTATTTCTCGGCCAATTTCGTCGCTTCTTCGTCAATTCCACGTCTCTCGTAGAGTTTCAGCATTATTTCCTTCTTCAGCTTAATGGCCAAAAGTGATTTGAGTTCGTAGGTCGGCGTTGTTAAAAGATAATCGTCAAGTCCGTGATGTTCGTCAACTAATCTCAGAGCTCGTTCGGTGCAGACGACTGAGAGATATTTGTCCAATATGTCTGACTTCACCACAGACCTGAAATAAATAAATTAAATAATGAATAAATAAAATCGACTAAATTAAATTAATTATTTAATAAAATTAATAAAACCTTAATATTTAAATATATATTTAATTTAAATAAATACTTTCTGAGAGACGGAACAAAAAATCTTGGTAAGGGTGGACAATATTTATTCTTTGTCGGTTTCTTGACCTTTCCCTCAATGACCCCTTCACCACCCCAAATCCCTTGATGCATTTGAGGCGGATAAAGAAGTGGTATTGGGACATTTTGAACTTCTACCACTTTGCCATCAGGCAAAACCTCGTAATTTCCGGTTTTTTCTTCCCAATGGATTGGTTTCCCTTCGGTGTCTTGCCATTCGGTCCAGAACTTCTTGTAAGACGGAGGAAGAAGTTGGTCAATTCGCTTCCGTTCGTATTCATTCGAAATCCGCTTGAATCGACCTCGTGGAAATAATTCAACTAGGGATTGGGAAACTGGGCAAATCACCTGCTTTTTGAAAAATATGTAATTTAATGTACCCATTTTGATTGTGATAAACTAACTGACAATTAAATATTTAATACTAATTTAAAATCAAATTTGTGCTGGAAAGAAAATTCGAGCAAGATGTGAATTCAAAAGTGAAGGAATTCAGGGACGATTTTGTGTGAACCAAATTGAGTTGTTTTAGTAGACCCCAAGAATTGAAATTGAGACATTCAAGGAGCAAATGGGATAAAAATATTTAAAGTAAAGCGGAAAGAAGTTGAAATCTTTTCTTTACTATTTGCAAATAACGATTGCAAAATTGTTAATGTAAGATTTTAACGATGTATTGACTATTTAACAAGATTTAGGCAAACTAACCATAATTAATTTAATGTCAAGTTCTTAATTAGGATAGTATTAATATTAACAATTATTTATTAAAATGGACAGGAATTCACCAACGTGTTCGATTTGTTGTAATGTCACCGATCAATCACCATCACCTCAATTCGACATAGAGACTTTTTTGGACATTTTTTCAATTCCAATTAATCTTGTCAATTTCCCATTAAAATCGATCTCTTTTTGTTTGTTATGTTCGTCGAAGCTGGACAAACTCAATCACCATTTAAAACTTATGAATGAATTTAAACAAGGAATTTTGAATCAAATTCACAACACTGCAAATTCCATTGAAGCTTTTAAAAGACATTCTAATATTTCTTATGTCATTTCAAAAGGTAATTTTTACCTTTACATTATAAACTATAATTAAAGTAAATAATAATTTAGAATAACATTAACATTAATGCTAGATTAAATATAAAATTAACACATATATTGTCGCTAATTAAATTCTTGACATATTTTTTTTATTCCAGAGCTAAAAAGAAGGGAAGGAATTGTCATCGATGAATTGCAGTTAATTAAAGAAGAACCAATCCAAGTATTAAACGAGCCTGTGGAATTTCAACAACTTGATCAAACCACTGAACCAAATACAAATTCTCCACAAACTGAATCTCATTCACAACAACAATTGAACAAATTGAAAAAAGAAGCGACAACTCGAATTTGGACAGTTTCGGCCCAAAAAATTAAAATCCCTGAATGTGAAATACAAAAAAGGAAATCATCAGAGCGGGTAAAACATAAAATTCCATCCACTATTAGCGACACCAAAAACCAAAAAATTAATGATGACATCGGTCAAGATATTTTTGACACTAATGAAGATTCTGACTACAATGAAGATGATGACCACAATGAAGATGACAAAAGCGATTCTGACCAAACGATTTACGAAGAAGTTCCAATAAAGAAAAGGTCAACAACACAAAAAAAGCTCCAAATAGCTAAAGTAAAGAAAAAACGTCGCGATGTTACAGGGATTTTTCCATGTGACAAATGCGGTAAAATTTTCAAAAGGTTCCGAAACTTAAAATCTCATCAAGACTTTTTCCATGATCGAAAATACGAATGCGTTTGTGAATTGTGTGGGAAGACTTTATCAAATAAATTAAATCTTACAAGTCACATGAACCAAATTCATTATAAATCTGAACGATTTATCTGCGAAACATGTGGAACTGTATTTTATTCACAACCACATTTGACTAATCATATTTACAATTTTCATAGAATACCCATTGAAGAAAAAACTTGCAAAATTTGCAATAAATCATTTAGTAAGTTTTTAATCAAATTTTTAAAGATAATTAATAATAATTATTTTAATCATAGGTTTAATAATTTAATTTTAGTTAACCATACATTATATATTATTTAATTTTTTAAGTGTATTTTATTTGTTCAATTTAATTATTAATGTTTAATAATTTTTATCATTTTAAGGTTCTATTGAGGCTTTAAGAGTTCATTATAAACGGAAACATATGTCTGCTGATGATCGTCCTTTAAAATGCGACTTTTGCCCTTTTACTGAACATTCACAATATCGAATGAAGATTCATTTGAAGACTCACGGGGAGAAAACGATTCCTTGTAAATTGGAAGGTTGTGGAAAAATGTTTGTGAGTAATTTTGGTATGAATCGGCATTTCAGACTTCATGGAGAAAAAACCGTTCCTTGTACATTTGAAGGTTGTGGGAAAAAGTTTACGAATAATTCTGAAATGAATGACCATTTACGACTCCACAATCCTGAAAGACCCTTTAAATGCAATTTATGTAAATCATCATTTAGAACAAAATATAGACTTCGTCGACATAAGAAAAATCTTCATGCAATTGATGAATAATTATTAATTAAAAGAATACAAATAAATATTTTTTAAATCCATTGTAATTGAAAATATATATTTATAAATATTTGAGTTGATAAATGTCTAAATTTCTTATTTCACATATATACTATACATTTACATTCATAAATATAAAATAAATCATAATAATATACAAATCAGGATAATAATGATTGTGAATAAAAGGACAAATCTTATTTCCAAAAAAATGAATATTAGTAAATTAATTATTGTTCAAGGAACAAATGGACGGATTGGATCCAATTCCCTTTAAGCTGGGAAGTTCTAAAAATCGTTATTTCGGTGCAATATATCCAATGTAACTTATTTTATGATTAAACATAAAATCAAACAATTAAAATAAACAAATTATTTCAAATTATAAGAAGGAATGATCCTATCACTTCTTATCCCCTTTATCGTTTCTAAAGAAATTATTGAATTTGGACAATTTTCAATATTTAAATATTTGACAATGTCACTATTACAACTAATTACAAGACCAATAATTGACCCAAATAGTTAATTATCGTTAATATCTTTTAAACAAAGTGTTTAATCAAAATTTCACAAAGCTGGAGAGTTATAAAAGGTAATTTCCGATTGAAAATGTATATAAAGTGTATATGGTAAAGGCAGTAAATTCCGAGGTGTAGGAGCTACAAGATTTGAAAATCGTCAAACTCAGGGACGATTTTTAAAGCGTTAAAGAACTTTTGGAAAAATTGACAAAGCTGGAGGACTCAATCATCCAAATCTGAACAACTTATGTATTTGAAGTTATCTAAAATACTGAGCCAGAAACTTATTGTTGGAGCTAGAATTAATTACCTTGTGGTACTTTGAGCCTTAAATGCAATATGAGGTAATTATGAGACATTAAGGAACAAATGCTAAATGAGATAAAAAGTTCTGCGAAAAGGTTCCTACATTTCACAGTTTCGCTTGTATTCTTAATTTCAATTTTCATAATTTCATTTTCGTTTACCGTTCAGTCTTAACAATTTAATAATAAATGTTAATTGAATAGATAAATGACCAGTTAATCGAAATGTGGAGGAATTCAAAAACTTGTTCCATTTGTTGTAATGACCTAACCGATCAATCACCACAATTTAACATAGTGACTTTTTTGGACATATTTTCAATTCCAATTGATCTTGTCAATTCTCCATTGGAATCGATCCATTTTTGCTCGTCATGTTCGATGAAGCTGAACAAACTCAATCACCATTTAAAACTCATGAACGAATTTAAAGATGACATTTTGAATCAAATTCACAACACAGCAAATTCCATTGAAGATAATAAAAGACATTCAAATATTTCTTTTGTTATTTCAAAAGGTAATTTTTCATTATTAAATGAACCCTTTACATTATAAACTATAATTAAAGTAAACACTAATTTAGAATAATAACATTAATGCTAGAGTTAAAATATTAAATTAACACAGATTTATTATCATCAATTATAAAACTTAATAAGCTTTAACCTTTTGTTTACTTTAGAGCTAAAAAGACAAGAAGGAATTTTCATCGATGAATTGCAGTTAATTAAAGAAGAACCAATCGAAGTATTAAACGAGCCTGTGGAATTTCAACAACTTGATCAACCCACTGAACCAAATACAAATTCTTCACAAACTGAATCTCATTCACAACAACAATTGAACAAATTGAAAAAAGAAGCGACAACTCGAATTTGGACAGTTTCGGCCCAAAAAATTAAAATCCCTGAATGTGAAATACAAAAAAGGAAATCATCAGAGCGGGTAAAACATAAAATTCCATCCACTATTAGCGACACCAAAAACCAAAAAATTAATGATGACATCGGTCAAGATATTTTTGACACCAAAGAAGATTCTGACTACATTGAAGATGATGACCACAATGATGACTTTCATAACAATGAAGATAACCAAAGCGATTCTGACCAAACGATCTACGAAGAAGTTCCAATAAAGAAAAAGTTAACTCCAGGAAAAAAGCTTCAGGTAAAGAAACGCGCCTATGACCCTCAAGGGATTTTTCCATGTGACAAATGTGATAAAAAGTTCAAACAGATGTCACGGCTCCAATACCATTTAAAATTAGTTCATGAGCGAAGATACAATTGTGTTTGTGAATTGTGTGGCAAGACCTTATCACGAAAAAAATTCCTTGATGATCACATGGAACATATTCACTATAAATCTCAAAGTTTCATCTGCGAAATGTGTGGAGCTGTGTTTTATGCTCAAGCTAACTTAACTTCTCATATTACAATATTTCATAAAGGAACAGTTGAAGAAAAAACTTGCAAAATTTGCAATAAAACATTTTGTAAGTTTTTCATAATTTTAATAAATAATGAGGTTTAAATAATTAATTTTTAATTGACGATAAATCACATAAAAATATTATTTGTTAAATTTGGCTAATTTATTATATTATTTTAAGGTAGTATTGGGACTTTGCGATTTCACAATAGACGTATGCACATGGCCCCGGAGGATCGACCCTTAAAATGTGACCTTTGCCCTTTTACTGAACATTCAAAACATCGATTGAAGAGACATATGAAGATTCACGGGGAAAAAACTATTCCTTGTACATTTGAAGGCTGTGAGAAAAAGTTTACATTTAATTCTGATTTGAAAAGGCATTTAATACTCCACAATCCTGAAAGACCTTTTAAATGTCATTTATGTAAATCAGCATTTAAAACAAAATCTAAACTTCGCCGACACGCGAGAAATCTTCATAAAATTGTTGATTAATAATTAAGAGATTATAAATATTTATTTATTAAATGCAGTTTAATTGAAAATATATATTTATTAATATTTGAGTTAATATAATTTCTAATTTTCTTATTTCTCATATATACTTTTACATTCATAAATATAATGCGCAAAGAGAAAAATAGAAGAGAAATCATAATAATGCGCAAATCATGACAAATCTTATGATAATTATTTTAAACAAATAATTTTAATATATTAAAATTTTGTTTAAAGTGGCATTATAATAGATATAAAACAGAATTTAATGCATATTGCATCTAATACAAATCTCTGCATCTTTACTTAGAATTGTCTTTTGCATCAACAAGATATAATTTGAAGTAATGTGAGACATTTAAGGAGCAAATGTGATAAAAATATTTAATGTAAAGCGGAAAGATGATGAAATCATTTTCGCAAATTCCGAATTTATCAAAATAGTCAATTATTGTTAATGTTATAATTTAATAAGATTATTTAACTATTTAACAAGTTTTAATAGCATTATTACTAAAATGGAGACGGATTCATCAACGTGTTCGATTTGTTGTAATGACATCAACGATCAATCACCTCAATCTGAGCAAATTCAAGAGTTGCGAGATGAGAACGCAAAGTTGAAGAATGTAAACGGAACGTTTCGAAAACAAATTGACCAAGCAAACCAAGAGATCAAATTCTTGAAAGAAAAACTTGATGCGCTCATGGGCGAAACTCCTGATGAACCCAAACCCTCCGGATAAAAGTATTTATATTCTTTTCATTTAATAAATATCGTTTAATTAAAAGTTAACATACAAACAATGTATTTATAAATAGGCTGAGCTATTTACTCGAATATATAAAAATCTAATGATTCCCAATTTATTTTTTTATTTCATTAAGAGATTAGATGACTCTTATGTTGAGGATCCAAGCAACGCTAAAAACATGAAAGGGGTCGAAGAGGAAAAGATCCAACAGCAAGAAGACGCTGGAGCTCGACAAGAATTAGCTTCTCAAGGCGATGAACTTCCATCCCCAGAAATCTTCCAATTTATAATGAGGAATCAACTTGATTTTATCCCATCTCCTTCAATCCCCTCCCCTATTTCGAATCCAGAAAGTGAATGAAAACTACATTTTTTATTCAAACACATTTTCCCATTTTTTGCCCTTTTTCGATATAATATTTAAAGATTGATAGATTTGACTTGAGTGCCAATATATCTATACATACATTCAAATAAATAGTGCAAGCTACCCTAATCCTGCTATTGCAATCTAAGGCAATGTATCTATTTATATTCTATTTATATTCTACTATAATTAATAAGCATCTCATTGTAACGTCCAATCTAATGAATAAAAATTAAATTAAATAAGCATTCATATTAAATTGAAACTCTATCAGCATAATATTTTACAATTGAAGGATTTGAAATTACATTGTTGAAGCACAAATAAAATAATTTATCGAGGGAAATAAGAGAATGGAAATTGAAAACCTAAATGCAAGGTCTCATGGAACATTTTGAATTGACATTTTTCTCTCAACAGAATTAGGGTAACCATTGCCCGTTGTCAGGCCACGATTATCTGAAAATGGTTGTCCGTTTTCACGCCGTTTCCTTCACCTTTGACCGAATTTTAGTGATATTACTAAATCGTAATATTTAAACATTTAATTATTGTTCAAATAACTAAATGGTCTTAAATTGTTCCAACTTCCAAGCCCCTTTAAATAAACTACGAGGTAAATGTGAGACATTAAGGAACAAATGCTAAATGCAATGAAAAGTTCTTGCGAAAAAGTTCCAAGTTCTAACTTTTTACTTGTATTCTTAATTTTAATTTTCACAATTTCATTTTCGTTCTCCGTTCATTCTTAATTTTCTTAACAATTTTAAAATTAATGTTAATTGAATAAATAAATTATCAGTTTATCGAAATGGGGAAGAATTCAAAAATGTGCTCAATTTGTTGTAATACAATCAAAGATCGCCTACCTCAATTCGACATAGAGATCTTATTGGACATTTTTTCAATTCCAATGAATCTTGTCACTTTCCCATTAAAATTCGTCTCTTTTTGTTTGTTATGTTCCATGAAGCTGAGCAAACTCCGTTACCATTTAAAACTCATGGAAGAATTTAAACAAGACATTTTGAATCAAATTCACAACACAGCAAATTCCATTGAAGATAATAAAAGACATTCAAATATTTCTTTTGTCATTTCAAAAGGTCATTTTGATAATTAAACGAAACTATTATATTACAATGAAAATTAATAATACCTGTACTAATAGTACAATTATAATGTTAATATTAATATGATTGTTAGTTTTAAAACTCTTTTTTGTTTATTTAGAACTAAAAAGAAGGGAAGGAATTGTTTTGGAAGAATTTGAGTCAATTAAAGAAGAACCATTAGATGAGCCTGAGGAATTTCAAGAACTTGATCACACCATTGATGAAAATACAAATTCTCCACAAAGTGAATCTCATTCACAAGAACAATTAAACAATTTGAAAAAAGAAGCGACAAGTCGAATTTGGTCAGTTTCTGCAAAAAAGATTAATATTCCTGAAAGTGAAATACAAAAAAGTAAACGATCAACGCGATTAAAAAATAAAATTAAAGAATCCATCATTAGCGAATCCCAACCACTGAATGTAATTAATGATGTTGACACCGATGAAGGAAATTATGAAAACGACTCCATTAATGACGATCCCGATTCCATTGATGACTTTGACAACAATGAAGATGAAAATGACAACAGTGATGATTTTAATGCTGAGATGGAACAAAAATCAAATAAAAGCGATTCAAACGAAACGATGTACGACGAATATGAAGAACCTCTCGATAAAGAAAGAAAAAAAACACGTGAGAAAAAACAAAAAATGAAACAAAAACGTGCCGACGATGCTGAAGGAATTTTTCCTTGTGATAAATGCAATAAAACATTCAAAAAGCTTCGTCTTCTCAAACAACACAAATTCTCTGTCCATGAACGAAGATACGAATGTGTTTGCGAATTGTGTGGCAAGAGCTATGCAAAAAAACAACTTCTTTCGAATCATATGAAGCAAATCCATTTAAAATCTGAGTCTGAAAGTTTAATCTGCGAGACTTGTGGTGCTGTATTTTATTCTAAGCCAAGTTTGACAACTCACATATTCCAAATTCATAGAGGAACTGTTGATGAAAAAACTTGTAAAATTTGCGATAAAACATTTTGTAAGTTTTTTGCAATTTTAATCAATTTATATTTTAATCAATAATTATTTTAATTAATTCATTAAATATTTAAATGCTTCATTTTTAATTAGCGATTCAATTGTCTTATATTTGTTTTGGTTGATTTTAAGGTTCTATTGAAGCTTTACGAATTCATGATAAACGGAAACATATGTCTGCTGATGATCGTCCGTTAAAATGTGACTTTTGCCCTTTTACTGAACATTCACAATATCGAATGAAGATTCATTTGAAGACTCACGGGGAAAAAACTATTCCTTGTACTTTCGAAGGTTGTGAAAAAATGTTTAAGAGGAAGTCTGATTTGAATACGCATTTGAGAAACCACAACCCTGAGAGACCCTTTAAATGCCATTTATGTTCATCATTGTTTAAAATGAAATGCGGTCTTGAACGACACAGGAAAAATGTTCATGGATTTCATAATAAATTGTGAGAAGAATTCATTAACATTTTTTTTATATTTATAGATAGCTTAATATGAAAATAAAATGAAATAAAAATTTTGTTAATCTGAACATAATAGTAATTTTATTCAATTTTACAAAATGGTTTCTTGTTTTAATATTTATTTTAATCTAATCGCTTTAATATATTAAAATTTTATTATTAAGTGACATTATCTGATGAAACAGAATTTACCTATTGCACATTGCATCTAATCTGCATCTTTGCATTTTGTATTACAATTATTGTTTTTGGCATCAAATCCAAGATTAAAATTGAGGTAATTCTGAGACATTAAAGGAGCCAATGGGATAGAAATTTCTTGCCCAAAGCGCAAAAAGGATAAATCCAACACTTTACTTTTTTTCTGGTTTTCCGAAGTCAGAAGTCGATCCAATTTCATTATTTTTGTCTTTTTAAAACCTTTAACAATTACTTAAATTACATCTAACTGAATGTTAATTGTATAATTAAAATCATCAGTCTTTCGAAAAACCGAAATGGGGAAGAATTCTAAAACGTGTTCTATTTGTTGCAATACATTCACCGATCAACCTCCCCAATTCGACATAAAGACCTTATTGGACATTTTTTCAATTCCAATGAATCTTGTCACTTTCCCATTAAAATCAATTTCTTTTTGTTTGTTATGTTCAATGAAGCTGAGCAAACTCCGTTACCATTTAAAACTCATGGAAGAATTTAAACAAGACATTTTGAATCAAATTCACAACACAGCAAATTCCATTCCCAATTTTAAAAGTAATTCCAACATTTCTTGTGTCATTTCTAAAGGTGAGATTTATTTTAAATATAAAATCATGATTACATAATCGTCATTCATAATTAAATAAACTATTGTAATAATTACTTTAATTTAGCATGGAATATTAAACACATATTTTAAAACTTTATTTCCTTTATTTAGAGCTAAAAAGAAGGGAAGGAATTATCTACGAAGAAGTCGCTGAAATCAAAGAAGAACCATTAGACAAACCCGAGGAATTTCAAGATCTCGACCAATCCATTTTGCCAAATACAAATTCTCCAGAGGTTCCTTCTACAGAAAGACAATTGAGGAAAAAGCCGAAAAAAGTTCCAAATGAAATAATTGAAACAAATGAAAATAAAGACAGTGATTCCAACGATGATTTTCACGACACTAACGATTTTGCAGATTCCGACTACGAAATTAACAATGACAATAATGACAATCTTGAGGGCAATGATTCAATTCCGAAGATTTTAAACAATACAGATTTAACTAACAATAAAAATTTAACCAACAATAAAGATTTAACCAATAATAAAGTCGAATCAGATTCAGATGAAACAGATTACAGTGAAGGTGACGATGAACCAATAAAGAAAAAGCCAAAGCCTTCAAAGCCACGTATACCCCGATCGAAACAAAAACGTTCAGCCGATGCCGAAGGAATTTTTCCATGTGACAAATGCAATAAAATCTTCAAAAAGTCGCGACTTCTCAAACACCATCAAAAATCAGTTCATGAAAGAAGATACGAATGTATGTGCGAATTGTGCGGAAAAAACTTTACGACCAAATCGTTTCTTTCAACTCACATGAAACAAGTTCATTTAAAATCGGAAACTTTTATCTGCGAAACTTGTGGTGCTGTGTTTTATACGAAATCTTATTTGACTTCGCATATTTACATTGTTCATCGGGGGTCTGTTGAAGACAAAACTTGCAATATTTGCAATAAAACATTTTGTAAGATTCATTTTTAATTTAATTATTATGTATATGTTTAATTATTATTTTTTTACTTAGTCATTAATTTATTTTACTTAATTAGCTTTATAATTATTTTAAATATATTTACTTAATATTGATGTTTTTATTATTTTCAGGTACAATTGATGGTTTAAGAATTCATGAAAAACGGAAACATTTATCTCCAGATGATCGTCCTCTAAAATGTGAATTTTGCCCTTTTACTGAACATTCCCCGTATCGATTGAAGATTCATATGAAGATTCATGGGGAAAAAACTATTCCTTGTACTTTCGAAGGTTGTGGAAAAATGTTTAAAAAGAATTATGAATTGAATATGCATATGCGGATTCATCTTCCTGATAGACCCTTTAATTGCCATTTGTGTCAATCGTCATTCAAAATTAAATCCAAACTTGACAGACATAAGAAAAATGTTCATAAAATTGATACTAAATATAGTTAAAAATCCAAATTATACATTTTCAATTATCACACTTTGCTTTTATTTATTTTTCATGAATTATTTAAAAATTATTTTGATTTTTGTTTAACGCATTTCTAATTTTGATTATTATATGTAATATTATTAGATTTGCATTTTAATATTTTATCTGTAATTAAAAACTCAACTAAAACTGATTATAAACACTTAACATGTAAATATGTAATGTTGTACAAAATTTTATTTTTTACAAAATTAACAATTAAAATCTCATAAAATCACAATTATGTTTAATTAGCATTAAATTCCTGAATATTATCATATGCATTTATGATCCTAAAAAACTTGGTTAAATATAAGATCATTTGTAGTTGATCCAGGGTTGAGTGCAACATAATGAGCTTGATTGGCAGAGAGTGAAGAAGACGAAGAATCGGAAGAGGAACTTGAAGAATATGATGATGGGTCTGAAGACGAAGATGAAGACGAAGAAGAAGAATCAGATGCATAATATGACGATGGGTCTGAAGTGATAAAATTATTCGGAGAAGAAGAATCGTCACTTGAATAAGAAGGTCTTCTATTATAATTAGAATAACCATTGCCTGAATTATATCTATAATTATTATATTGGGGTTGGCGATATCCAGAATTGAAATTCCCTCTCCCTTGATTGTAACCATATCCATTGTTCATATAACTGTTTTGATTCATATAGCCATTGTTGTAATTAGGAGCTCGATATGAATTATAATTATTATAATTCTGAGGCCGACGATTTCGAGTATTTCGATTTCTCCCTTGATTGGGTTGGAACATGCGGAGAATTCGAAAAGGATTGAATACATTTAGAAATCTCGGATGTCTCACAAGTTCATGGTCGATTGAAAATTCGGCTAAAATTATATAAAAATTGAATTTACTTACTGGTCTTATAATCAATTGAAGAATTTAAATAAAATAAATAAAATAATTAAACACATTTAAATGATTTTTTTATAATAATTAAAATGTGAATATTATTAATAATAAATAAAAATAGTTTTTTTTATTCTTTTACCATTTTCAATTTCTATTTCTTGCTCCAAAATCGAATCGAGTGAGTCGGCATTCGAATAACAATTTAAACTAATTAAATTTAATATTAACAAAGTAAAGTAAATATTCATTTTCTTAAGTTTGCGCTAAAGAAATTTTATTAATAATTCTATTTGTGTAAGACAGTGGAATGAACACTAGTCAAACAAACTTGAATTTTATTCCCTTTATATAAAACCATTTTTTATATACAGGTTTTAGTTATTGATTACCATAATTATGTATCTGTTACTATTTATGTGTTGTATAATTACATTTTTCTCATTTGTTTTTATTTTATGACGCAGGCGAATCTTCAAATTAAAAAAATGTCAAGAATTGGAAGCATAATGTAATTATAAAAATCTAAGTATTGACGAAAAGTATTCTTATATATCAATTATGAATTATATAAAGGTAAAAATATCCATTTGTAACATATTTTAGATGCATATACCTACCTGTATGTATATATGGTACTATATATGGTACAAGCAAGTCATTTTTCATATTAGATTTTAACTCAACATAATAAATTGGATTGCACGAGAATAGAATGGAATTTTTTTGATATTACCAATGTCAATGGCTGGAATTTAAGTAAAAAACACTCCTTATTTCATAAGCAAGTTATAATTTTTTTATTTGATATTTTTTCCCTTTGATTCATGGCCATTTTGTGTAAAAGCATTTCTATAGTTCATTTCATTTCATTTCTTTCTAACATGCAAATATGCTCTTATGGTTTACGACAAAAAATTGGACAGAATGTATTGTTTATTACTTAGATAAAAAAGCATTGACCAAAACAATAATAACTTTCTGTCAAAAATCAACTGATTTGTTCAAGAGAATAGAAAGTGAAATTGGTTTTATTGCTAGAATTTGAAAAATATGAAAAGTACTTTGATTTACCAAAATGATGTTTATTGGATTTTTAACTTTAGAAAATGTGTAGTTCATGATTCATTAATCAATAAAGTTAAGGGATTGGTAGATAAAAGCATTAACTAAAATTGCAATCTATTGGTAACTAATTTATGAATGCATTTTCATAAATAGAGTACGTTGGATAACTTTCCTTCAAATAAATTTAACAAGGCTCAACAATAATCAATTTATGATTATCTTTTAAATATCTTAATCTATTTATTTGATTTTGTTGATAAAAATTAACGATCAAATCTTTTTTAATATAAGAGAATAATTTATTTTGGATTGGTTTTAAAGAAACCCATGTTTTAATGTAATTTGAAATTATAATTTCATGAAAAAATATAACTATTGAGATTACACTTAAATAAATAACGATTATTAAGAAAGGCTTCACTTTTTTAAAGTTTAATTTTTTCGTCTCATATATGAACTTTGGAGCCCACAAACTTTTAAAAGTATTTATTTTATTATAATTTTTTCGGTTCCATTTTCTGAATTTTAAATAATCTTTTTGGTTATTTGCCGATAAAATAACGAAGTTATTCATAAAACCTTCTCCCCACAAGTCATATAAACCAGATTCAATAATTTTAGTACGGGTATTTAATAATTTAATGTTTAAATGTGAATTAGACATAAACACAAAATGGACCCTTGTCGAATATCTTGGTTCTAACTTGAATTGATTAATAACGAAATATTTATCCGGGTAATTAAAGTGGATGAATTTTTCAAAGTTAGATAACATTATCAAATCATCTAGAATATAAAATGTTTTTGGGAGAGTCAAATTTCCTTTATTTGTAATTAAAAACATTTGACGTTTAATACTATATATAAAAAATAAAAATGGATGAGAAGTAAAGTAAATCATATTTTTTAAATTTTTGAAAATAATATTCAGTTTTGAAGTTTTTCCATTCAATAATAGACTAACAAAAAATGAAGTAACTCTTTGGAAATAATAAGATAGTTCAATATTTTCATGTATTAGATCGATTTTATCAAGTTCACGTTTGTCAAAATAACTCATCATTGCTGAAATTGTAAAAATTTTATTTTTTTCTTTCATGGCCAAATCCTCAAATGTTTGGTACATTTTTGGCGGGGGATCAAAAACAAGAATTAAAAAGAATTTTCCTTTGTAGGCCGAACTTAAAACAAATCCCATTAATAATAAAAAGCTCGCTATAATTATAATACTAATATTTCCCTTTGGTATTTTAAAGTAAATTGGATTACTTTGGTGTAAGAAGATTGTAAATATTGAAAATGGACCATTAAAATTTTTTGTATTATTTTTGTTAGAAATTAATTTAGTAATTAAATAGAAATTAATTTTTTGAAATATTACAATCATGAAAACTGAAATTATGAACAAAGTCCATACAATCATTTCAAATGGTAGTAAAATAAGTGAATAATTAATTACTGTAGATTTATCAATATATTTTGTATAGGAGTATTGAACCCAATCAGAAGGGAAAGTTGAAAATAAGGGAGAAAATATTTGCGAATTGTTATATTCATATTGAATTCTTGTGTTTAATCTTTCAATTTCTTGTGAATTAACACGTGGTGAAATACGTTTAATCACATCTTTAGAATTATAGTCTTCGTTAGTAATTGTGAAATTTAAATAAATAGCGGCGATCATCAAAAAACATTCAATTTTTTCTGAACTATGAGTAAGTTTTGCTAACATTTGACATTCAGAAGGATCAGATTCTTGTTTATTTTTTAGCGATTTAATAAAGCTTAATGATGGATGCATTAATAATGCCCCTTCGAAATCATTCAAATCACATAAATCTAGATGAGAAAAAATAGAATTCCAAATTTCATTATAATTCAAATTTTTTAAATCTTTTAAATTTTCACGGTCGAGCTCTGGAATTGGAATTAAATTTGCAAGGAAATGTTTATAAACTGTTCTGCGATTTTTTTCACTAAAAAACTTCATGAAATTTTTCAATATTTTGAGTCTTGGAGGAATTTTATTTTTTAATGATATTGAATAAATTAATTGACTATCTGCTGGATAATTCATACTATTGTAGAAATTAAAATTAGAAGTTGGAACGCTTTTCAATTTGTAATAATTGTATTTCCATTGCTCTGTATCTTTTATATTTTTCAAATCACAACTAAATGCTAAAATGAAAAAAGTTTGTTTATCTAATGGAGTTGTCATTTTCATATGAACTATTGCATCATGTAAATTTTGAATTTGATGGTCGTAATAAATTATTTGATTACTAATAAAAATAATAACTTTGCAAGTTAAATATTTCTTATGGAATCTATGAATTGATAAATTGGGTATTTGAGTTTTTAATGTAACAATGGATTTTTGTAGCGAATAAAAAATAACATATTGGTTGAGCAAATCGATATAATCTGTTTCATGATAGGGAAATTGTTCTATTAAATGAATTTCACAAGCTCTCATAGACGATAAATAATAAGATGTTTCTTTAAATGTTTCTAAATTTGAAACTTGAATATCCAAATTATGAAAATTCGTGTTTGCTAAGACCAACCGTAAAGTTACAATTATCATATAAATCTGTAAATTACAAGTCAACGTAAAAATTCTAAAACTCGATTTAAATCTAAGACAACACACATTGTGAAATCCTCGAAACATTTTAATTAAATTGAATTAATTGTGTTAATTAATAGATTAATTGAATTACCTAGTCATGTAGTATTTAAAAATCTAATGCATTTGGATTTTATTTAATTCGGAATACCTTACGATTAGTTTTCTCTTGACAACATAAATATTGTTACTTCAACCATGGACACAAAAACAAATCGTAAGAAATTTTTAAAGTAAATAAAATATTGAATAAACAAAACCCCTAAGAGAAAAAATTGTATAACAAGTTACCACCCAGCACACATTATCTATATATCAACTAGCAGGTCATGGCGTATTTTTGTTAATAATAAGTCTATATTAAAAAACAAAGATGGCGGATAGAGTTTTAGGGTATTATAGCACTGCAGATGCAACTAATAAGCATTTATCAACAGTCAAAAGTTGTCATTTTTGAAAAAAATGGCCGAAATAATTTTTTTTAAAAACCTGTTCCCATAGGCTTTTAAACCTGGGGTTTGGTAGATATCTAGGTAAGACCCTTCTAAACAACATATCCAAATTTGGTAAGGGGCAACTTTCCCAAATTCAAATAAATTTAAAATACCCTATCACAATACATTACATTTTTAAAATGAGCATGTTTGCTCTGGTATAAAGCTGTTGTTTTAATATGTTTTATTTATTTATTTTGTAAATTAAATCATAATATGATTTATACGTATTATAAGTATACCTATGTATGAACGTTTTTTAAATTTATTTGATCTGCCGAGCACTAAGTTCGAAAGTCTCAAGGAACAACAAAAACCGCGAAGTTTACATGTTAGTACATTGGGATAGAATGTATGCTTAAGGGAACACTAAATTCTGTCCTTTTTAAAAATATAAAATGTTGGGATAGGGTATATAAACGTTTTTTAAATTTATTTGAATTTGGGTACGTTGCCCCTTGCCAAATTTGGACATGTTGTTTAGATGGGCCTTACCTAGATGTCTGCTAAACCTCAGGTTCGAATGCCTCAGGGAACACTAAATAATGATCATTTTAAAAATGTAATGTATTAGGATAGGGTATATAAACGTTTTTTAAATTTATTTAAATTTGGGTTTTTAAAAAAAAATTATTTCGGCCATTTTTTGAAAAAAATGTCAATTTTTGACTGTTGATAAATGCTTATTAATTGCATCTGCAGTGCTATAATACCCTAAACCCTATCCGCCATCTTTGTTTTTTAATATAGACTTATTTTTAACAAAAATACGCCATGACCTGCTAGTTGATATATAGATGATGTGTGCTGGGTGGTAACTTGTTATACATGAGAAAAAATAATGAAATAATAATATGCCTTCAATTGAATTCTACATTTCAATGTTTGCTCGTAACTAATTACAAAGTTAATTAATTATTAAATTAATTCATGTAAAATGACAAATGGAATCCATCCATAATCCTAATCATTTTGAGTATGCGTACTTTCTAGAAAATTATTTAAAAATGAGCGTTTTTTCTATTAATATCTACGATTAGTAGAAAATTACACATTCCTCCCAAATTGCACGGAAAAATTCAGAAATTTTCCATCAAATTGCATTACAATTACAAAGAGAATTAATTTTTTGGGATTCGTGTTTATGCATAAATAAATATATATGAAGTCTGTCTATCATAATAAATTTAATGCAAAGCAGATTTTGTAATATGGCTATTGTATTTTGTATGTATACCGTAGTTTACCTTACATAATTACATACATAGAAGTGTTGTAATAATTCAAAGAACAAACTTATAGTACCATATTTGAATTTGAATTTATTTTCATTATAAAAGATTTACAGATATAAATATTATAATCATATAACATAGAGCCATAGAAGAATACATAACATAGAGGTATCGTAAATCTTGAATCGTGAAGCTCAACGAATAACTTTAGTTTTCTTGATAGAATAACTTAATTTTGTATTTTTAATATATAAAATGATGTGTAAATGTTAGCCTAATTTTAGTTACATGTTCTTTTTGGTAAATTGACTTATAACAAAATTAATATTTACGCAAAACTGGCAAAACATTAACGATAAGATTTATTAAATCCCAAGAATTATCAAAATTTCACAATGAATTCAAAAACGTTGAATTTGGCGCTCACTTTAGTCATTCTGTTTTACATTATAGTTAATGGTATTTTGTTTAAACCATTTCAATTTAATAATTTATAATTTTCAAAATAATCATTTTGATTTAGATAACAATTAATATAAGAATTATGTGTTATGCATTACTTTCATTTTTTATAGTTTCATGCGATCGCGGATGTCCAAATAATGATGAATGCAGCAAACATTGTGCTGAAAATGGAAGTCCAAATGGCAAATGCGAAAAGCGCTGGTACAGATGGAAATATCAATCGAGATGCAAATGCAACCCGTGCCAAGGGAAATTGATATTGGGCAAATGCATTACTTCAATTAATGTTGGTGTTGCGTGTGATGGGAATTTGCAGAATTGTTCTCCCAATGCTGGATGAGTCAATTAATGCATTTTAAATTATCTATACTTATTGTTAGGACATTTAAACAGCAATTAAAAAATTAAATTTTAAGAATTATTTGATTATATTTATCTGGTTAAAAGAATCCGTAAAATCACACATCCCTTTATTAATAAAAATGGGAATTGTATTCAAATTAAAGCGAAATCATAAAGGAAGTGATATAATAGATAATTATTGTGTTTTACGTATAGATAAGGTGATATGTATTCATGCACCATGGTATAAACCAATGCCTAATTTATGAATAATTTATGATTTTAAGAATAATTGAATTATTTAATAATACAATTATCTAATGTAACTAAAGTCAGTAATTGACTACTTGGAAATAAAAATGTATCACTCATTACTTTATTACTTTATTTACTTTTTAATAAGTAAAATGTATTTAATTGTATTAGTAATAAATAATGTATATAATTAAACCTTAATATTTATCACAAATCATATTTGACAAAATTACCATGTACATATTATAAATAAACATTTAATATGCAATGTTTATCTAATTAACCAGATTATCTCATATCATAACGTTTTTTGTTTATAATATTAAATATTTATTTATATTGATTCTAATTCTAAATAAATTCATCATGACTGAAAATGAGTATAAAATGTTCATGTTTCAAAGGGAAAGGAATCAGTTTGAGATCTCCTCTAAATCCAATAAAAAAGCTTCAATAAAAAATCTTCAACATACACAATCTAATACATATAAATTATAAAATAGAAATCCTATAATTTAAAATACTTTAACATACTTTGAAAATGGTTTCAAAAACTTTGATTTGGGGGCTCGTTTTGGTAACTTTGGCCTTTATCGTTGTCAATGGTAATCAATTTATTCATTTCTATTAATTATACAAACTCCATAAAATCATTTTTAATTTATTAAAGTGCTATTATTTTTTATTTTGACTTTAAAGTTTTTTAAAGTACATTTTGTTTGTAGTTTCATGTGATCGCGGATGTCCGAATAATGACGAATGCAGGAGTCATTGTGCAGGAAATGGGCAACCGCATGGCAAATGTGAAAAAAGATGGTACAGATGGAAATATCAATGGAGATGCATTTGCAATCCATGTCGAGGAACATTGATTTTGGGGGCATGTATCAATGGAGGGATTAATGTTGGAGTGACCTGTGATGGGAATTTGCATTGTACTCCAACAACTGGATGATTCAATGTCTAACTAAATTATGATTTTTAAAATTATCTAACCATATTTTATAATAATGCAACTTAAGATTAAATTATGTTGAATAATGAATAAATAACAAAAAGGTCCATTGTTAATTTATAACATATTAAAGTTCGCATATTTAAATATAATTAACTACAACCTATACTATTAACTACAATGAAAAAAATGATCAAATCCATTGTGGAGGATGGATACAAATGTTTAGTTTTGTGTTTTGCCAATACAAACAATTCATTAACTTAAAAATAAACAATTGGTTGTTAAATTTAATTATCATAAAATTTGGAATATAAATAAGAAAAATTCTTTTTTGTTTAATTTCAATGTTTCACAGGTGGAACATCCGCTGTTGGATTTTCGCTCAAGAAGTTTTTAGGTTTCAGAGTGAATCCAATTGTTTCTACTGGCATGATGAGAAAATCTTCAATTCTCACTATGTGGGTTAGACCGAATATGTGCAATAGGACAATATCCTCATTGGCAATATTCCCATTCAAATCTGCTTCACAAAACTCGTTCAATCCAGAATTATTCAAATAAAAACCTCCAGCAAAAATCTGATCTTCTTTATATCGAGTAATCCACACGTCGTTAAGCGTAAATGAAGCTTTGGGGATGAGCGGACTATCTTGATACAACACAATTCGCATTGTATTTAGAGGGACAAACGAATAACCAATATCTGTCCCGGTCACTGGATCTTTTGCGTCTGGTTTGGTCACATACCAAAATCTTCCTTTGTAATATCGGTTTTGGTTTTCTCTTCTTTCACAATGTTCAATTTAGTCATTTTAGGTCCGAACCCTTGACCATATTTGTTCCCTGGAGTATTTGTAGGAATATTCGCAGCTACGATGTCTACTGAATATATCATATTTTTCAATCCGTCGATGTCGAGATCCAAACGCATAGCAAATAAATGTTGGTGATAAGAAGCAATGAAATTTTCGCTAACTGTTGTTGCATAATCAGATTTCCAATTGTCAAAGTTCTGGCTCAGGATGCCAGTGGCTTTTACGTTGAAATTTTTTAATGCAAAACATTATAGTAGTATGTATTGTAAGAATTTATAGCTTAAATACTGAAAGATTTTCATTTAAATAATATACTATCTTATAATTTTTAATATACAGATGCATATTTAAGAATAAGTATATAAATTTACAATTTTTAAAAGGAGCATTTAATAACTTATTAAGTATTTATGACATGTTTTGAGATCAGAAGCAGGTTCATAAAAATCCGTTCTAATGTGACGTTCTTTGATTTCCATCGACACTGGAGAATCTGATTCATATTTGTCAATGCACTGACAAGTTTTATCCTTCGAGCACGCAATGTTTGAAGAAATGCTTAAACTCGTTTCGGTTGGACATTCCTTGGCCAAATCTAATAAATTATTCATTTAATAAAAAAAACAATCGACAACGTGTATACTTTATTTATGAGTTTATTAGTCATATGTATTGCATAACTACAAAATTTTATTGCTAAATAAATTAAATTTTTCTCTTGCCTGTAAAGAATTTGCCAGTATGGACACAAGAATCGCCGATCTTTTCTCCTCCTTTAATGGAAGGAACCACAAAGGCGAGAGAAACAAAGAGAAAGATCACACAAACTCCTTTCATTTTCTGAAAACAAATGATTAACAAATTAAGAAAAATTAACAGATTTTGTGATTTGACAAACAAGTTGAAATACGTTTATATGTAAGTACTCAAGGATATATGTTAGATCTTTTAGTTGAAATACTTTTATATGTATTACAATTTTAGCAGTAAATTGTTTTAATGTGCTAACGACAAAACTGAAAGAATACAAAGAAAGATAATTTTGAATATATATATATATATTTAATCTTGGATTTAAAAATAGGTTTTAATTATTGAGATCGACAATAAAAGAAACAATACAATTAAAATTAAGTAAATAATTAAGAATACGCGAGCCGATAATTATAAATAAGACCTTCAACTTATTTCTTGTTGGCAAAAATCCTGAATATATTCGCATTATTACAAATTAAGTCAAAAGCCAATCATTTCAAGTCATAACAAACAAAGTTGAGTTTAAATTTAATTCTGACGCAGGATTCCAAATTTAACTATTCAACTCGATAATTTCAATTGCTTTAGATTATATGTAATTATGTTAATCTAAATGATTTTCACAATGTTTTATTAAACCTTTATTCACTCATTCATTCAAATTGGTAACATTTTATTAATATTTGTCATTGATCTCATTAATGTGAAAACAGAGTAAGAAGAAACGGGAAATTTATTCTTGAAATTAATTTACCAGGTAGTTATGACCTTATTACATTAAAATCCCAAATGTAATTTGGATTAAATACCTGAAAGAGTGATTCTTATTTCTTATTCCTAGAAACACCTCCTTTTATAATGTGGTTTTTTGATCTCATTAAACCAGTATAATTTGCTAATTTAAATATGCCAATGAAATTCCTCCTGGTATATAAGCCCACAAATCAATTAAAGTTTACAAATGCAGACTACAAATCTTAAATTTTAAACTTAACGTATCAAAAGTTACCCGTTTTAGATTAAAATTATTTAAAGCAATCTTAAAATCAACTTTTTTCTAACATAAACTTGGATATTCTATTCAAATATAAATAATAAACCATAAATGCCAGTTTGCAAACCTTTAATTGTGTGTTAATTTCTGAATATAAAAGAAAATGTATATCTTTACAGTTGAATTCATTGCAATTTTTTTAATTGGGTTTTTTGCAAACAATAAAGCATTTCAAACAAAGTAAGTGTAACCCAAGCCATTTAACACTTATATTTAATCTTTTATTTTATAACATCCAATTAAATGATTTGAACTTTTTTGCTACAGATGTGGAAATAATATGATTTACGATCGGAACACATTTAAGTGTGTCTGCGACTCTAAAATAAGCGAAGTTCCACTCATTTTCCATCCAAATACAAATCAATGTTATTTTGTTAATGAACAGGTAAATTGTTTAAAATCAATGTATACTATATTATTTATTCTTAATTGGAACTTTAAATAAGTATTTTATATGGATATAATATTTGTCTGAAATAATGTTCTTTTTGTATTAATAGGCATATTGCAGATCCCACCAATGGTTGGTGATAAATGCAGATGAATCCTTCCGTTGTGAAACCAACCCTTGCCATAGTTTTATTCAGAATTTATTAGATCAAGGTGAAGAAGTCCAAAGGGTTGTTCATGTAAATAATAAATGTGTATTTCTGGGATCAAATTGCACAATAACTAATGAAGAATATCAAAACTTTCATGGAATTTTTAAATATAAAGACTTTGTTGCAAAATGCGATGCAAAAAGACTTATTTCAAAAAGACTTATTGCAAAAAGCAGAATACCCACAGAATCAAATTTATTCTGTTTGACTGGTTACCGCCACACGTACAGATATGGCTGCATTAAAGACTATAACGGTAAACCAATTAACAGGCCAAATAAAAGACCATTACCAAATAGAAGACCATTACCATTGAAAATGTTTTAGAGGACAATCAGTACCGTGGATACTGAACTTGGGGCCTTGAGAGATTTTCATTTAGGGGCCAAACATTTTACATTGTTAATTATTAATTCTAATTTTCTACACTATATTGTTATATAGTAGGTACTAATTACTTATTAATTAAGTTAAGCATTGTTAATTACTTAACAAATTTATTTTTGTGTATTGAATATGCTTAAGATAATAAAGAAAAATTGAATATGAATTATTAAAATTAAAATGGGATTAAAACTCATCATTTATTTGGTTCTTTGAGTTGGAGATTTGGAAGAAATATCTTTTGTGACAATTATGTAAATATGTACACGATATAAGGAATACAAGGAATACATTAAGGCTATTTGTTAATGATGACATGTTTTGTGATCATCAGAAGGTTTGTATTCGTGATGTCCAACGTGTTCTTCTTTGGCTTCCATCGACTTGTGATCATCGGATTCATATTTATCTACGCATTCACAAGTGTGGTCCTTTGTGCAAGCAATGTCTGTAGATTCACTTGAACTCGAATGGGGTGGACATTCCTCGCCCAAATCTAGAAAAGATTTGATATGTAAACAATTATAAATAGTTAAATCTATAATTTACTGTACAATGAACATGAATATTAAATTAATGATTTGAATAAACGTTCAATTATTGTCGTTACCTTTATGAAAATCTCCTGTATGGACACACGCGTCACCAATCTTTTCTCCTCCTTCAATGGAGGGAATGAAAACAAAAGTGAGAGAAACAAAAAGAACGATTCCACAAACTCCCTTCATTTTCTGAAAATAATTAGTTATATTAAATGTTAAGAATTAAGATATTTTATAATTAATTTATTTTAAAATACTATTTTATATTATGAAAATAATTGTAAGATAGTTTAATATTTTTAATAATTTATTGAGATAAAAGTTACTTTGAATATTTTGAAAGATAGTTGGGATATTGGGATCGAAAGGAATTTTGTGAATTGATAAAAGGAATCAAACTGTATTTATACTCTTTAGTTGATATTTGAATAGAATTACGTTTTATTGCAATATAATTTAAATAATTTTAGGATCAATTATAAATTAAGAAATTTAAAAACAGGGCAAGTTTAAAAAATAATTGTTCTGACGCATTTGATTACTACTATAGTTAAAGCTAAATACATCTCCCAATTAACTTGTGTTATAAGAATGTAACTTGTATGAATGAAAAAATTGATTTAAGACATTTAACATTTAGTTTTAAAAATAGGTTTTAATTGCGTAATAAGCTTATAAGAGAAATTAAATTTAAGTTTATAATAATTTTCATAAGCTTATTTTTACCCCCATTATTGACTACAAAAACTTGGATTCAAATTATTACAAATTAAGTCAATTTGATATTAATTCAATCATTCCAACTTCCAAGTCATAATAAACAAACAAGTTGAATTTAATTATGACATCGAAAACCAAACTAAACTGAATTCAACTTGACTGTTTTGAATACAAAGTGACTTACTGGTAAAAAAATGAAGTTGAGAAAAAACACCTTCAATTTTATGAATGAAAAATTATGAATTATTTACAGCATTCATAATCATAAGAGGCTTTTAAAATGTAAAAGAGATATTGTTAAGAATAATTATCAAAACGATGCAATATAAAATTGTAATAATTATAGTTAAATAACATAATTCAACATTTAAAAATGATCTAAATAAGTTTATTGTAAGAAATTTCGCATTTTTACACTTATCTTAATGGATTTCAAAGAATGATTACATTTTATATTATTCTGACAAAATGTAAGAATCGAAATTAGGATTGAATTTCGTTTTGGGGTTTTATCCGTTTGTTATCCTTTTTCTCCCTTCTTGTATAATTCCATCTCTTTCGGGGATAAATTATAATCTTCGAGATTGGGCAGAATGGAAACTTTAAAATAGGTCATTAATTAAGTATGTTTTTTCCCGGAAAACCCTTCATTAGAAAATCAATAAATATATGTTAAATATAATTGAAAAGCTAATTTAAATAGAAAAAAATATTTTTATATTTAATGATTGTAAGTTTAATTTACATTTTTATGTTCCTCCATTTGTTTGTAATTCCAATTGCCGTTAACATTAGCGTGCCATTTGGATGCTCCGATAATTTTCAACATCTTCACATCACTTTCTTTTGTATAGCGATGGCGCTGATTAGATGGTTTTTTCCTATAAAAATCATTTACATCGATTTAACGCCAAATGCGTATAAATATTATATTTATCAATTTTCGTCAAATTATTTAAAGAAATAATTCTATAAAGAAATTTTACCCATTTTCAGAAATTTCCAATTTTTTACGAATGTCGGATTGGGATTTTTTAACAATGACTTCTTCTGAGTCGTCTGAATTAGTGACGTCGTCAACTCCGTCTGTCAATTTGCCTCTTTCGTCGTTTTTCTCGATTTTGGCTTTTTTACTCGTTTTGATCCGCTTCGGACTTTCTGGCTTTTGTTCCTTTGAATTCCGTTTCCTTTTATTCAAACTTTGATCTTTTTTCTCATAAGATTCTTTTGCTTCAATTTGTTTTGAATTTTGAATTTCCTTTTCCTCATTGAGAATTGATCCGTTTTTGCTATTTTCATTATTAGCCACAAGGGGTTTTTCATTGTCAGTGAAATAACGCCGAATTATTTCACTTTGGTTTTCTTTTTCAAATTTTCGCTTTATTCTTTGATTTGTAGAATTTAGTATTCTTTCCGCTTTTTCCTTTCTTCTTTTTTCAATCAATGACAAAAGTTTTGCTTTTGCATTCCCCTGCTCTTTTATCTCACATTCAGTTGAATCTTCTAATTCTTTTTCAATTGGCTTTTCCAAATTCTCGAGTTTATTTTCCGTGCACTCCATTTGAATTAGCATATTTAGTGATTCGGTTTCTCCACTGAATAATTGAGCTTCCATATTAACCAATTGAGTATCACTTCTCATTACTTGAGGTTCCTTATGGATTACTTGAACTTGAAGTTCATCATCAAACTCTTTTTCAATTACTTCTTCGTCTTTGTCCTCTTGGGATTCATTGAGATTTTTTGATAACGAGAGTGATGATGATTTCTGAATTTAAATAGAATTTATATAAATGTAAGATTGCACCTGGTTTAGATATTATTATTATACATATTTAAATTTGATTAAAACCAAACATTGTTTCATTAAAATGCAGAAGTATGAAAGATTTTAAATGAGATTTACCTCAAAATTCTCTAATGATGAATCCATTAACATTTTCTTTTTCTTGAGTTTCTCTGCAAGAATTCGGTTGTCTTCATTAATAACTTCATTGATTGGTCGGCCGTGAATTTTTCCATTCCAACCACGAAGTTGTTTTTCAGAGTTTCGAATCGAAGCTTTAAGTTTGCTTTTATTAGCTTTGACTTCGGCTTCATTATTGCACACACCATCGTCAAATTCTAATTTCAAAAGTTCCGCTCGATCAGTTGCTCTTTTATTGACCTGACATAAAACAACAATAATTAAAATATTTAACAGTTGAATTTATTAAAATAATCATCAAATAAATGTCAAATAAAATATAAGTAATTAAGTAGTTATCAAATAAATAGAATTTTAATCGTAGTTTAATTTTAATATTTTAAAAATTAAAGAATTAAAAATCAATCATTTCAATTAAATGAAATGGCTCACAAGTTCAATCATGGTTTTGTTCTCTTTATAATATTTTATCAGTTTTCCAATCTCCCTCTGTAAAGCCGTAAGAGCCGCGTCATTTAGTTCTTTTGGTTTCTCAGTCAATTTGGAAATGAACAAAGACGTCTTGAGCTCATTGATTGTGTTCACAGCAGCAGAAATACAATTTTCAACATTTATCCTTCTTTGTTCCTTCAAATCCGCAATGATGATTCGAAGTGCCTTGATGTCTTTAGCAGTTAAACCACTCGGAATGTCTTCGACCTGTTTTCCACAAGATGCAGAAAGTGTAGTGATTTCTTCACAAAGTTTGTCACGGTCCGAGGTTTTGAATGAAACTGATTGAGATTTCAATTCAAGTTCATCGTTCAGTTTCTGGAAAAAAACATTTTATTTTATAAATTTTAAAATAATATTAATTTTATTTTATCCGAAAAAGTATAATTAAATTAAACAAATTATAAATTGAGCAAATTAAACACAATTTAGCTTATTTTAAGGTCAAACTGAATATTGTTATTTGGTTTTAATTGGGTTAAGTAATTAAATTATAAAGTTAATCACCTTTAAATCCTCAATGAGTTGAATAGTAAAAACTCCTTTGCTCGTCATAATCTTCACTTCATGTTCATTCAGGGGAGAAGTTCCAAGGAATTGGAAAAACTCAATTGCGAATTTCCTCAATTCGTTAATGTGAAATTCGCGGTTTGCCTTTTCAGCTTTCCTCGAATCAATAAATTTGTTCAAAGTTCCGAAAATTTCTTCATTTAATTCTGATTCACGTGACTCCACCAACTAAAAATTCATTACATAATTACATACTAAATCATCATTTATCATATTTATAAACTAGAGATTGATATTTTTCAAATGATTAAAGTGACATTTACAGGAAAACAAAGCGGAGGTTCTCCAAGTTCCCAACTCAATTTCTTTGCTTCTTCATTGAGATCTCTGAACTTTTGGAGTTCTTTTTCTTTCGCTTCCAAAGTTCCAAGGAATTCAGTGAGTTCATATTCAAAAAACGCTATTTGTCCTTTCTTGTTCCAATTCTTGTTCAAAAACAAAGGTTCTTCTTTGATTCGGAAAAGTTCCAAGAGATATTTGGTCTTATGGATTTTCCTTTCGATTTCTTCTTCTTTTTCTTTCCTCCATTCAATCTCTTTCAATATTTCAGAATTTATCAAATTCTAATAAACAAAACAATAGATTGTTTTTTATTGAATGTATTTGTAAAAGTTAACTAAATTAAATATAAATACAATACAATTTGTACGTAAAATACTAAATTGAACAAAGTTGCTTGATAATAGAAATTATTTTAATAAAAATCGATAATTAATTTATTACAAATTGTAAAAAAATTGCCTTTTAGTAAAATTGTATTGTAAGATTATAATTACCTTTAACAATTCCTCAAATGCGTTTGATTTCTGTAGAACGACATGATGTGGATGAGAATAAAAGGCCCAAGATTCCATCAACTTTTCATATCCATCCTCCACAATGGATTTGATCATTGTCTTGTCGGCGTAGTTTCCTTCTATGGGACAATCTCGTTCGTCTGATTCCATTGGAACAGATTCAACTTCCAGAACTTGTTCATCAAACAAACTCGTCATCTTCTCCATGTTACGAAGAACGGCGAAACTTTAACTAAACAACTTTTATTTCATGTGTGATTTGTAATATGGAGGAAATTTTTATTTGACTGACCCATACTGGAAGGAAAGAAATCTTCTGCAATAAAATTAAAAGTATTTTTATCCCATTACGAACTACGAATGGAACACAAATCACTGCTTTCTTGGTTGAGATATAAAAATAGTAAATAAGTGTTAAGCTAAGAAAATCCCTTTTAGTAAATAATCCTTATTATTAATAGGTTTTGGGTGATTTCATGATTTGTATCATACAAATTGTATGTAAATTTAAGGTCTAAATACAAAACACAATAATAATGTTAAAACCCTGCTGTTATGAAATCCTTTGAAGGCCATTTTAAGCATCATGTTATAATAAGAAATACTATTATAATTACTCACTTTATATTGTTACATGATTTTCATGTTCATATTAATTACAAAATACTAATGGTAAGAAAGTAGTTCTAATTTGTGTAGTAAAAGGTAAACATGTATGTAAGAATACGATTGAAATGATTAACGTTTGTAATATATTTAGAAATGTCAAATATATAAGATTTATTCATAAAATTTAACTTTGAGAAAATTCATGACAAAAATAATTTCACTTCTTTTTAAAATTAAATTAACTAAGATTCTGCAAGGTCCTTACTTGACAAAAATATTCATTTTCTATTTAGAATGAACAACGTGTTCATATTACAATTTGCAGTGTCTTTTCTATAAATTATTAAACTCACAACATATTTAGAATCTATTTATTTAGAATTTACCTAAAACTTCTGAATGATACAAGATAAATTGAATGAATAAAAATTAATAAAATCTATTACCTATATCTATACACAAAAATTATATTTTACGCTTGTAAAGCTAGTCTGAGAAATATAAAAAATGACACTTACAATATTTTGTAAAATTAATGTTTAAGACCCTTCAAATATTTCCAGGTACGTTTCAAACAGTTGGATCTTCCTTGTAGAGTCTTCGCGTGACTTCTCAAATGCGTCAAAGAAGCGAATTTTCTGTCACAGAAGCAGCAAACGGAATTGTTTTCTTCTTCGATGTGACATCGAATGTTCAGAGATTTTCTTTTTAGTCGTAAACTTCTTCTTACAAATCTTGCATTGGAATTTCATTTCAATGGGATTCTGGGATGGGTTTCCACATGGTCGGCCAATTCCTCCTCTTCGGCAAATCCCTTTTTTCAAATTTGACAAATGTGAGGTTTTTCTTTTGTGTAGTTTCGGATGTGTTTGGCCTAGTTGTCAAAATGAGCAAAAAGCTTTTTGCACATCGGACATCCAATGTGTTTTTCTTTCGTGTGGATTCGCGTATGATCTTCCAAATGGCTCAACTTTGGTGATTCGTAAGAACACATCGGGCATTCGTAGATTTGTGTACAATTGAAGGAATGCTTAACTAAATTGCCAAAATAATTGAATATTTTTTCACAAATTTTGCATCGGAAAACTGCCATTGTGTGGTAAACTTCATGGTTCACTAAGACGTTGAGTTGGAGAAATCGTTTTGGGCAGAGTGGGCATTTGAAAGGTCTTTCTTTTGTGTGGAGTCGGATGTGAGTGTTTAAATAAACTTTTGGCATCCATCGTTGGCACATCGGAAATACCGGTCCTTAATTATTAGCAATTAATTAGAAATATTTAATGTTTGAAAATGAAAGAATCGAAAGCGAAAATTAGAAAGTTTGACTTTGTATTTGGGATTTAACTTCGCAAAGTATAAGAGAACAACTCAATAAAGTCTCAACTTACCTTGCAAAGAATGTTTATCGGTTAAAAACATTGATCGAGTAATTTTAGATAAAGAAACATAAACCAATGAATTTTATAACCAAATTACGTAATGTTGTAGTTATAGTTGGTAATTGGTATATAGTGAACTTCTATAACATACATAATCCAATCCATGTAATATATACTTTAGTAGCGGTATACAGATTTTATCATCTTGATGTCTATAAAGCCTTAAAACTGTCTTGTCTTCATTTAAAATCCTTCGTGCTCTTTGAACTCTCCACAGAATGAAAAGGGCGAGTTTTGATTTGAAAGATCAAATTCCATAATGATAAGTGTCATTTAAATGAAAACTATAAACTAATGATACTATTAGTAAAGAACTAATTGACCTAAGAGATTGAGTAAACAATATCTATATTAACTTTAAATATTAGTATCTTTAAATTTTTAGTTAAATAAATAATTAATGTAATTTAGAATATATTTTTGTTCATTATAATAACAATAAAATATTAAAATAAAATAGTTTTATGAATTGCTAATTCCTACTACCTATTATCATATAATCAGTTTAAATTATATAAAATGTTGGTGAATCCTTCATTGGGATTTTCCGTACAAAATGGAACAAAGATTTTGTCTCTAATTTCAATGGTATAAAATACTTTTTTTTATTAAAATATTAAAATATTTTAAAAATATTATTTTATGAGAGATTTTTATAATTAGATATTGAACTTTACATTTCTGACAATTACTGGGATTGAATTTATGGGGAGAACAAACGTTGTTGAAACTTTTTGGATGACCGAAGAAGACATGCGTAAGTGTTGTGATTAAAATTAAATTAAAATTAATTACGTTCCTTTTAAATTTTAGCTGAGGATTTGAAAGCTCACACACACGCACATCACCTGTATATGAATTTTGAAGAAAAATTTGCATATTCTTTGCAATTATTTTACTTTGCTCTCTCATTCATTCTCGACATTTTACTTTTTATTGGAGCAATCAAAGTAAATCATTTTTAATTTTTAAATATAATAGTGATAGAAGTTAATGTTATAAGAATTGATTATTTAGATGAATTTAAATCCATTAGTTATGTTTAAAATTAAGTAATAATTATATCGTTTTTTGATTTTTAGAGAAGTATTTTGAAGTGTCGAATTTGTTTTGTTTTATCATTTTTGATTTTGCTGTTTACAATGGTGGCTGAAATTCTTCTTCCACGCTATAGAAACGATATTCAAGTTTTCTTCATCAGCGCTCTGGCAACTTTTGAAATTTACATGCTTTGGGTCCTTTACTTTTTTATCAATGAAATGGAAAGAGGAGATTATACTTCACAAATAAATGTTTAAGAAAATAATAAAGAAAAGAATTGATTAACCCTTTCAAGGGTTAAATATAAATCTATATTACGAAATGTTTTTCCTTAGATCAAATTTAAGCATTTTCTATTCAAAAAAGATTTGAATATTTTAATATTTATAACTTATGCTATACTTTTAAATGAATAAAACCAAATAATAGTAATAGGCCAAAATATTGCTATAATAAGCTTAAAAACAATTCATTTATTAATTATTTTAGGTGAGCATTTAGAAATCGATGTACAAAGAAATCAATTTCAAGAATTCATCATAAATAACTTTTGGAGATTTTGCATTCCGACTTCTTTAATGTTTTTCTTTTCCCCATTTATAAAACAATCGTAGAGTTTGTTTCAATTTGCTTACAAAAAAAATTATTTCATTTTATCTTGTATATTTTTTGTCATTGATGGTTATACAGTTGTTTACAATTTTTTGTTGATGCAATTTTTTGCTCTATTTCTTTTAACGTTTAGCTTAACCTTTATGAAGTTTTGTGAAGCGTTTACAAAGTACCTTAATTAATATATTTTCTCTAATAATATAAAAATAACTACTCTCCAGACGTCGAGCCAATGCAATTCTCGGGTTTCAGAATTTGGAAATTATTATTATAATTTTAATCTATAGCAATTAAAAGTGAGGAAATCTAAATCAAATTCAAACCGGTGAAATGCATTGGCTCAGAGTCTGGAGAGTAAAGGTCATCATTGAATTATATCATTCCGTTATAGATTAGAAAATATGAAATCAAGACGCGTTTGTTTTCAATTTTATCAAATGTATATGCTTATGTGACATTTTGTGTTGATTATTGTATTATTTTCACGACAGTTTGCTTAATAAAATATCATTACGAAATAAGTTTCTATATAATAATAATCTTATTCATGATCTTGTTTATCAGTTCATTATCGATTTTTAGTTTTTCAAAAACTTGTATTGAGCCTACAGAAATGTGTATTAAATATCTAAATAACTTTTACTCTCAGGAAATCTTTAATTTAATTTCCAATCGCACAAAAGCTCATTGGAAAATAAAATATAAATTAAACAAGTTGAAAGCTCAAAAAAGAAGCACACGGGCTTTAATTATTCCAGTTGGGATTTTTACCTATTGGACTCGGAGAAATTTAATGGCGATTTTATCCTTTGCAGTTGAAAACATATCGAACATTCTTGTTATCTTTCCTTGAATTGAATCAAATAAAATCAATAAATTAATATTAATTAGGTTTAAATTGTCTGAAATTCATTCCAAACGTAAAGTAATTATAATTACAATATATTTATACATAATGGACTTTTTAAGATCACAGAGTAAATAAAGATACAAAATTTCCATGGATTTTGCTATGATTTTCATTATTCCCTATGTGATCTTATATAATAATGGCATTGTATAATAAAAAGTACTTTTCACCTTTAAGATTAATTAAATCGAAACTTTCACCCACCAATACCGTAAATACGTATATTATCACTGTGAAAACACACGTACCAGAAAACACTAATATAATTTAAGAATTTAAAATCCTACATGTACGGTATTGTGTATAGTATTTATGTGTATCTATAGTCTATAAGATGTAAGGGCACATGTCAGATTGTCAATAGCACCCATCATTCCGGAGTGCCTATAAATTTATGAAAATTCCCATTGTATTCTTTAAATTATAATTGTTTGTGTGCTATACAACCTTACGGAAAACCAAACATATGAGGTAAAAGGATTATCTTTTCTTGGAATACTTACCTATTGGACTCGGAGTAGTTTTATGCCTATGAAACAAACCATGGATCATTTTGATTTCTGCCACTAGCCAGCATGCGGGATCTTTTTAGGCGGCCCAACATAGGATACACTAGATTCTTAATTTGACCTTGATCGGCAGCATGAAAACTTTTTTTTATTATCCGAATAGGGGACCCGATGACCAGAATATTGCTTTGACTTATTTACCTATAGGCCAGGATATAGTAAGATTACAACTCATATACAACACCACTATAATACATCTGATTACATTTTACTACCTTATGCAGAGTGGCCCAGTAGTCGATAGGTTTTTTTTAAATCGATAATAACCTTAAAATTGTTAATGATAAAATGATATTAAGATATTCATAAGATGGGGAATACAATATATTATTATATGGCAAGCTATAAACTGAAATTTTCAAAACCTAAATAAACGACATCGACTTTTCGTTGAGTCTCCCTGCTTTTCTCTTTTCATCTTTCTCATTTATCTCCAACTTTAAAAATGGATAAACAACGCCGTTTAAGTAAAGAGGTAAAGGTTAACATTATTGAGGTTTTTGCTCAAAAAAAGAAAGTAGCAAGAGTTGTTTAAAACTGGCCATTTGACACATTGGCTCCAAATTGCCAAACAATAAGAAATTTAGTAAAGAAGTTTAAAGAAACAGGAAGTGTTTTGAACAAATAAATTCCTGGAAAACAAAGAACAATTCGAGTAGAAGAAAATCTTCACGCTTTAAGACGTCCACTTGAAGACCGACCAGTTTAACTAACCGTCAATCAGAAGACTTTCTAGAGAAGTTGACATTAGCAGATCGTCGGTTGGGGTCAAGACCTTGGGTGTGAAAACAGGTATGTATACCCGAAAACAGGTACATGCATACCTGAAAACGGGCATGTATACCAGGAAACAGTTATACATACCTGAAAACAGGTATACAAATTCGAAATTCGTCGTATAACTGAAAAGAAGTATACTTACTCGAAACAAATTTTGAACCAGGTAAAGAGGTATATATACCCGCTACTTTATATTAATTATAGGAGTTTTTTTATAATTATCCTATATAGTTCACATTTAGGAATATTTGTTTGTAATTCTAAACTCGTTTATAACCAAAAAATGTATTTTAGTTCCTATTATAATTCTACATTGTAATTCCTTTAAATATGTATCTATTCCTACATTGAATTGAATGAATAAAAATAATTCTGAAATAAAATAATCAAATTCGGTACCTATTTCGCATTTTTAGCATTATTAAGTAATAGAATATTTAAAATTAATTTAACGTTTATTCAACCAATATCGATTTCTTTATTCAACGTTAAATTAACGTTTATTTAACCATATTTTAGCGTGAATGTTATTTCTACGATATCTACGCGGACATTCTCAACGTTAATTTAAGGAAGTGAAATACCTTTATTTAACCATATTTCAATGATTCCTGGTTTATTGGGTAGCTTCAACTTCAAGTTGTTTGTGGTCAAAATTCTTAATATACTTGATGAATAAAACCTGATTGAGTATATTTCAGTGGTACAAGGAATGTCACTCATATTGATTTAAATTAAAGATAATCGATTTGTAAAATTATTAGTAAAATTCCAAATTTAAATACAATGTAATGATTAAGAAATAGGAAATTAAATTTAAAGTTCTTTATAAAATTGTCTGTATCCAGTAATAAATGTACATTTGTATGAGTATATTTCCTTTTAATATTTCAGTGATACAAGAAATGTCATTCATATTGATTTAAATTAAAGTTAATCGATTTGTAAAATTATTAGTAAAACTTCGAATTTAAAAAAATATGGAATGACTAAGAAATAGGAAATAAAATTTAAAGTTCTTTATAAAATTGTCTATATCCTGTAATGAATGTACATTTGTATATAAAAGAATTCAATTTTACTGGAGCATTAATTATTAAAAAGCTATCAGGTATAACTTTGTTTTTAATTTCAGTCATTTTGCAATAATAAATATCCCCATTCTTTATATAAAATGTATATAAAAAGTATTTTGATTGTTATCGTCATTATCTCAAATGAATTAATAAACTGTAGGAAAATGATTATTGGAAATTATGAAAACTATCTTTCAAATGCACGATCAGGAATTGATCTGAATGGAAGAAGTATGAATAACGATAGAACAATGCCAAAGGCCAAATTATACAGAGACAAAAATTTTAACGGTAAAAACAATTCTTATTCATTTTGTTAAAAAACTGACGATTATTAATTGAATAAATATTAGTAACCTAGTAACGTAATAATTTAATAATAAATGTCAATTATTGTTTTAAATATTTAATAATTTATTTTTTGAATTATAGGTCCTAAAATGGATATTTTAATTGAATCTGGAAAGTGTGTTCAATTAAATTACAATTTTAATGATCAAGTCTCTTCTTTGCAAATTTATGGCAATGAATGTTTTACTTTATTCGAAGACAAAGGATGCGGCGGAGCTTCCCAAATGTTCCGAAGCGGATTTTATCCTTCATTAGACCGACGCGTTGATGATAAATTCTCTTCTATTTTAAGTGGGAGATGTGTAGAATAATTAATTTATTTTGTGCAAGTGAATAAATAAACATGTTTACAAATCATATTTAACGGGATTATTATACTTAAATAACTTAACTATACCTATACATATAGCTATGTATGTGGACTATACTTTACGTACTACCTACCATATCAAAGAGCACATATAATAATTAAATATTTTAGTTAATAGTTAATACAACAAATGAATAATTACAAATTGAAATTAAAAAGTTAATTAAATAACATTCATTAAATTCGATAAAACTATTTTGACCAAAATAATATTTTAACTGCCACTGGCAACTGGCACTGAATTCACATCTTTAATAATTCCAATAGCTTGACAATATTTGAGCAATTCTTGTAAATGTGATTGTGTCTTTGCTTGTCGTTTTTTCTTTGGGTTTGGTTTGTTGGTGACTCTTCTCAAACCTTTGCACGCAAGGCCATACTTCTTTATAGCAATATTCTTCTCAGCGTCGGTTTTTGGCGGAACTGAATAATGAGGGGATTGAGTTGTTGTTGTAGTTAATGGATAAGGTAAGGGCTTTTCTAAATCCCACAGTCCAAGTCTGATGCATGCTTCGTATATTGCTTGATATGTCTTTTGATTTTTTCCTAATAGATGGCGCTTTCTTCTGGCTCCTCCACTGGGAGTGTCTCCATTTGATGGTGGATTTGCTCCATCGCCACTCGCTCCACCCAATGGTGGTTCTGTTACACCGCCACCTGCTCCACTTGCTTGTGTTGTTTCAGCTCCACCGCCACTTCCTCCAGTTCCAGTTGCTCCAGTTGGTCGTTTTCTTCTTAATGTTGTGCATGTTTTAGACTCTTCCCAGTCTTTACGTACTTTTTTGTAATTTGGTTCTCCTTCTACCGGAGTATTTGAAAGGTCCACTGCAAGTTTTTTCCACGCAGTATTTTCAAATTCAAGTCCTGGGGGGATACTTCCCTCTCTTGGGGCTTCTGTTGTTCCTGCATCCGGAGGACTTTCAGTTGATTTTGGTGGCTCTGTTGTTCTAATCATTCCATCATTATTTCGTTCTTGTGGTGCAGGGACGTCACCATTTGACCCACTTGGTGGCAATGCTGTGGTTATTGTTGTTGCAGGAAGTGTTTGGGCACCTTCTGTTATAACTTCTGGACCTGGAGGTCCAGGAGTTGTAGTTTCTGCTTTTGGATCTGAAGGAGTTATTGTTGTTTCTTCTGTTGGACCTGAAGGAGTTGTTGTTTCTGCTGTTGGACCTGAAGGAGTTGTTGCTGTAGTTTCTGCAGTTCGGGCTCCTGGATTTGTTGTTGTAGTTTCTGCTGTCGAAGCTGCTAGAGTTGTTGTAATTTCTGAAGCAGCAGTTGTTAGAGTTGTTGTGGTGGTTATTTCTTGTTCAATGGTCAACAAAAACAAAGTGAACAAACAGTAAATTATTCTGTAATTAACAAACATCTGAAACAAAATTGTATTGGTTATAGTTTTGAATCTGAAAAATGGCTAAAATTTATATTAATAATTCTATTTAAATATTTACCTTTAGACTCTTTAAGTTAAGGTTGGGTGTTATGAAAATTTATGAAAATTTACTTCAACTCGGCAAATAAGATTGTAAAATCAACATTTTTTATATTAAAAACTATTCATTTTGAGAAATTTTATATATGGTGAAAAGTAGAAAATGATTTATTGTTAATTTTATGGGAAAATAAATAAATAACTATTTACTTCCTCATTCTATGGCTTAATTAAAAATAAAATCGATTAAATAATATTTGGTTTTATAACTTTTGTCATTTGTGGTATGCATGGTATGTATTCTAATAGGTATATTTTATATACCATATATTAAATATTATATCCATACAAAAATTATTTGCAGTTGCATTTACTGATATACAATGCAAATACTCTAATACATACAAATATATGCAAGTAATTTATGTTATTCTTTTATTTTATTAAATTATTAACTAGTTTACCATGTCAAATAATTTTTATACAATACTATGTTTGTATTGACATTTAAAATTTAATCATTACTAAATAATTATTTTTCTAAGCATATAGTATTAATCATGATCAATAATCCTATTTTATATTTTATTCATAAATTGTAAAATTAAAACATAAAATTAGTTTACGGTTAAATTTATTTTAATGTCATCAATAACATTATTATTATTTAGCATACCATCAAAAATATGAACTTTGAATAATAAAAATAAATAGAATAAAATTTACGATTTTTATTAGAAAAACAATTTAAGGTCAGTATATACATTGAACCTATTTTTATCTCCGAAACTATTGAACTTAGGATATTCAAACTAAGTGGACCTTAAAGACAAATGTCTAGAATTGATTTAGCCATATTATGAAAAAGATCGAATAAATATTAAGGCTAGTTTATTTCAATTCCGCGCAAAAATTCAAATACATGGAAAAAGATAGAGATAAGCTTCATATTGAAAAACTGTTTGCTAGAATGCGCGGAACTTTCACCATGACTTCAGAGGATTGTTGAAATCAGTGGAGTTCAAATAACATAAATTTAATTACACTTTTTATAAATAATTACATTTTTAATTATTAATTTGTTCACATTAAATGTTCAGATATTTATTATAGATGATAAAATTAGCAATAGGAGAAATGCCAAATCCCATGTATTTGAATTTTTGCGCTGAATTGAAATAAACTAACCTTAATATTTAACCGATATTTTTCATAATTTGGCTAAATCTATTTTAGACCTTTGTCTTTAAGATCCAGTTAGTTAGAATATCCTAAGTTTAATAGTTTCGGAAATAAAAACGGATTAGATGTGTCCGTTACTTCTGACGCTCGCTGTATATATATGTATATATATAATTTCATTTGTCTTTTTCTGTTATGTTTATATAAATATTTTTTAATGTTAATTCCTGAAATTCAAACAAACTAATGTATTTGTTAATATTCAATATAAAAATCAATATAAAAGTGTAAAATTGTTTTCAGGAAAATTTAATTTAAGTATTCATCCGTTCAATGAATTTTAGATTCCATGGCCACGTTGATAGACATATCCTTCTATAAAGCAAAATATTATTTAATTAATGAATTTCACTAAATATCCCCTTTCAATATTTTCTTTTCTAAACACGATTAAAATTTTTAATTGAAATAATTACCACTTGATTCTTGATTATTTGAACATCTTTTATCAGTTGAACCAGGAGTGCATACCGGAGGACAATATGGGCTGATTTGTCCTGGATAGCAAATCCGAGTTCGTTGGGTGGTTGTGGTTTGTGGTTGACACTCCGGGTCTTGTGAACCTTTAATTTATAAATATAATAATAATTAATTAATAAATAAATACTAGCATATGTAAATATAATTATTGTTAAAAAATTATTGTAGAGCATTGAAAAAACTTCATTGGATTTAACTTGCCTTCATAACATGGATTTTGATAGTTTTTAGTTGTTTGGACTCTTCTTGGTGTTGTGTATTCAATTGGTCTATAAGTTGTTTCAACCCTCGGTGGAGGATTTGTTGGTTGTGGACATCTTCGGTCAGTTGAACCAGGTGTACATACAGGTGGACATCTTGGATCAATTGCGCCAGGATAGCATCTAACTGAAGTAGATTCATTTTGCCTTTGAGTTGGTTCAATTCTCCTTGGCGTCGTGTATTCAATTGGCCTATATGTTGTTGTTTCAACTCTTCTTGTTGTTTGTGGACATCTTGGGTCATTTGAACCTAGAATTTAAAAAAAATATAAAAAATAAAAATAAATAATAAAATAAGTATTATTACTTAAATTATAATTTTCATTAAAGTTAATTACCTAATAATTATAAAAAATGTGTAAAGCTAATTAAAATTATTATTGATTATGTACCAGGATAACAAACTGGTGCTCTTGTAGTTTCTGGTTGACATCTCCTATCAGTACTTCCTGGAGTGCAAACAGGAGGACATCTTGGGTCAATGGCTCCGGGATAGCATCTTGCTGTAGTAGTTTCATATGGCCGCTGAGTTGTTACGATTCTTCTTGTTGTTTCTATTGGCCTATAAGTTGTAGTTGTAATTCTCCGTGGTGGTTGAGTTGTTGGTTGTGAACATCTTCTGTCAGTTGAACCAGGAGTGCAAACTGGTGGACATCTTGGATCAATAGCTCCCGGATAACATCGAACTGACGTTGTTTCAACAGGAGGTTGAGTTGTGTAAACTCTTCTTGTTGTTGTGTATTCTATTGGTCTATAAGTTGTAGTTTCCACTCTTCTTCTCGGAGTTGTGTCTTGTGGACATCTTGGATCCGTTGATCCTATAATTAATATAATATGTAAGTAAAATTAATTTTAAATTAATTAATTATTTATTTATTATTATACATAATTATTTAATTAATACACTATTGTATTTAAATTAATATATAATGAATAAAAAATTTCATTCGAGGTATTACCTGGATAGCACACAGGTGCTCGAGTTGTTGATGGCTCTTGTGGGCATCTGCGATCTGTGCTACCTGGAGAACAAACAGGTGGACATCTTGGATCAATTGTTCCTGGATAGCATCTAAATGTAGTTGTTTCTACAGGTCGTTGAGTTGTCACAATTCTCCTTGTTGTTGTTATCGGTCTATAAGTTGTTGTTTCGACCCTTCGTGGAGGAGTTGTTGGTTGTGGACATCTTCTGTCAGTGCTTCCCGGGGTGCAAACTGGAGGACATCTTGGGTCAATTGCTCCTGGATAACAACGTGTGGAAGTTGTCTCATATTGTCGTTGTGTAGTGACGATTCTTCTTTGAGTTGTTTCAATTGGTCTATATGTTGTTGTTTGGATTCGTCTTTGAGTTGTCGTCTGTGGACATCTTGGATCAGTAGAACCTTAAAAATTTAAATTAATAAATTAAAATTGTTATTATAGTTAAGATTTTAATTTATAATTTTCATATCGGATTTTAAATAAACGTATTAAAATAATTAAATTTTACCAGGATAGCAAACTGGTGCTCTTGTAGTTTCTGGTTGACATCTTCTATCAGTACTTCCCGGTGTGCAAACCGGTGGACATCTTGGATCAATTGTTCCTGGATAACATCTTGCTGTAGAGGTTTGGTAAGGTCTTTGTGTTGTAACGACTCTCCTGGTTGTTTCTATTGGTCTGTATGTCGTCGTTTCGACTCTCCTTGGTGGTGGAGTTGTAGGCTGTGGACATCTTCTGTCAGTTGAACCAGGAGTGCAAACTGGAGCACATCTCGGATCAATAGCTCCTGGATAGCATCTGGGAGTTGTCTCAACTCGTCTTTGTGTTGTGTATTCAATAGGTCTATATGTTGTTGTTTCAACTCTTCTTCGGGTAGTTTCTTGAGGACAATTTGGATCAGTTGAACCTTAAAAAATAATTAAATTAAATACAATTAATTAACGTTTTTAAATTTGAACACATTTTATCAGAATTAACTAATTTTAATTAGGAATATTAAATGCTAAAATTAAATTCTAATTCTAAATATTGATTACTGTAGTTATTGAATATTGATTACTAATTGTTAATATTTTTAGTAATTACCTGGATAGCAAATTGAAAGTCTTGTTGTTGTCGGTTCTTGTGGGCATCTTCTATCAGTTGACCCAGGAGTACAAACAGGCGGACATCTCGGGTCAATTGCTCCCGGGTAACATCTAACTGATGTGGTTTCGTATGGCCTTTGAGTTGTGACAATTCTCCTTGTAGTTTCTATCGGTCTGTAAGTAGTGGTTTGAATTCTTCGTGTTGTTTCTTGTGGACATCTTGGATCAGTTGAACCTTAAAGAGAAATATTTGTATCATAAAATTAACTTTTATTAATACTCAAAAAAATAAAAGAGCATAACAAATATAGTTTTTTTAAATACCAGGATAGCAAACCGGTGCCCTTGTTGTTGTTGGTTCTTGTGGACATCTTCTGTCCGTGCTTCCGGGAGTGCAAACAGGTGGACATCTCGGGTCAATAGCTCCCGGATAACATCGCGTAGATGTGGTTTCGTATGGCCGTTGAGTTGTTACAATTCTCCGGGTGGTTTCTATTGGTCTGTAAGTTGTGGTATCGATTCTCCTTCGAGTTGTGTCTTGTGGACAACGTGGGTCAGTTGAACCTTGAAATTTTTGAAGATAATTATTAACAATTATTAAATATTAATTGTTATTATTAATGTTGTATTGCTATGTATAAAATATAGTTTACAGTTAATAACTTATAATTATCAATCTTTATTGATAAGGTTGAATAAAATTATTTTTATATAACTGTACCTGGATAGCAAACTGGAGCTCTTGTTGTTGTCGGTTCTTGTGAACATCTTCTATCTGTTGACCCAGGGGTACAAACAGGAGGACATCTTGGATCAATAGCTCCCGGGTAGCATCTCACTGAAGTTGTTTCTGTAGGTCTTTGTGTTGCTACAATTCTTCTTGTGGTTGTAATTGGCCTATAAGTTGTTGTAGTTTCAATCCTTCGTGGAGGAGGAGTTGTTGGCTGAGGGCATCTCCGATCTGTGCTTCCTGGAGTGCAAACTGGAGGACATCTTGGATCAATGGCTCCTGGATAACATCTTGCAGAAGTTGTCTCAATTTGCCTTTGAGTCGTTACAATTCTTCTCTGTGTTGTGTATTCAGTTGGTCTTGTGGTTGGTCGAGTTTTTGGTGGTTGGGTTGTTTGTGGACATCTAGGATCCGTTGAACCTTAAACAATATAGAAATTATTTAGATAATTATTTGATAATAATTATAATAATTACTCGGTATTAAAATCTAAGTTGAATTTAATATTAACATAAGATTTAATACAGGATAAAATTAAGCTTTAAAAATTTACAAATATAAATTATAAAGAATATTTACCAGGATAACAAACTGGTGCTCTTGTAGTTTCTGGTTGACATCTCCTATCAGTACTTCCTGGAGTGCAAACAGGAGGACATCTTGGGTCAATGGCTCCGGGATAGCATCTTGCTGTAGTAGTTTCATATGGCCGCTGAGTTGTTACGATTCTTCTTGTTGTTTCTATTGGCCTATAAGTTGTAGTTGTAATTCTCCGTGGTGGTTGAGTTGTTGGTTGTGAACATCTTCTGTCAGTTGAACCAGGAGTGCAAACTGGTGGACATCTTGGATCAATAGCTCCCGGATAACATCGAACTGACGTTGTTTCAACAGGAGGTTGAGTTGTGTAAACTCTTCTTGTTGTTGTGTATTCTATTGGTCTATAAGTTGTAGTTTCCACTCTTCTTCTCGGAGTTGTGTCTTGTGGACATCTTGGATCCGTTGATCCTATAATTAATATAAAGAATTTTAAATTTATTTATTAGATAATTTCTATATTTAAAATTTTGATAAATTTTAATTTAAGCAAAAAATCAAGAATAAATTATTTAAATTTACCGGGATAGCAAACCGGAGCACGTGTTGAAGGAGTTTCTTGTTGGCATCTTCTATCTGTACTTCCAGGAGTACACACAGGAGGACAACGCGGGTCGATAGTTCCCGGGTAACATCTTGCTGAAGTTGTTTCAACCGGTCGTTGGGTAGTTACAATCCTTCGTTGTGTGGTTTCAATTGGTCTGTAAGTTGTTGTGACTCTTCTTGGCGGAGAAGTTGTTGGTTGTGAACATCTCCTGTCAGTGCTTCCGGGAGTGCAAACTGGAGGACATCTTGGGTCAATTGCTCCTGGATAACACCTGACTGAACCTGTGTCGATTTCATGTTCGTTGTTGATAATCCTTTGAGTTGTGTATTCAATTGGCGGTGTAGTTTTTTGAATAATTCTTGGACGGTATGTTGTTTCCTGTGGGCATCTTGGGTCAGTTGAACCTTAAACATAAAAAACCATAATTATATTGCTAATTTATTTTATATTAATTATTTTATTTTAATTTAAATTTAATTCTACACAGTAATTATAAATTAGTTATTAGTTATACTTTATAATTATAATTTGCATATTAAACTATGTAGTCAAATTTTAAATTATTTAATTACCAGGATAGCAAACTGGTCCTCGGGTAGGTGAAGGCGTTTCTTGTTGGCATCTTCTATCAGTTGATCCTTGAGTGCAAATTGGAGGACATCTTGGATCAATCGCACCTGGATAACATCTTGGTGAAGTTGTTTCGTATTCTCGTTGTGCTTGTGTTGTAATTCTTCTTGATGTTGTGTATTCGACTGGTGGTCTGTAAGTCGTTTCGATTCTTCTTGGAGGAGAAGTTGTGGGCTGAGAACATCTTCGGTCAGTTGAACCTTTAAAAATTACAGATTTTAATTAACTTCATTTAAATCACAATTGTTTAATTTTTAATGTATCACATATATCAATCACATTAAATTATTCATTTTATTGAATTATACCTGGTCCACAAACAGGAGGACAATTTGGATCAATTTGACCTTTAACAAATTAACGAGATTGGGAATTATTATTTAATCTTAAATTTAATTTATTCTTCAAAAATTTAATATCAATTGAGATAGTTTGATATAATAATTAATTACCTGGATAGCATAATTTAGGTCGTGTGGTTTGTTCATGTTCAAATTGTTCAAACTGTTGTCCTTGTGAGTTTCCTCTTCTGGTTGTTGATTCAACTCTTGGTCTGCTTGTTGTTCTTCTTTCTACTGACGAACCTTCTGAGTTTGCCATGCACGTGTTTTCGCATCTATCTCTGCACAACTGGAAATATTATATTAATTATCATTAATTATTACATATACCATGTGTGTTATTTGTTAGATCTTTTATATACAATTATAATGTTTATTCTTACTTCTATGTTACAAGTTAAATGAACATTATCCGTATCGGGGAATTTAAAGGCCGTCATATTGGTAAAAGCTATTGTTGTAGCTCCGGTGTCTCCAGTCTCGAACGTGCTTGCCCATTGCCCAATCAATTTCTTTTTTCTAATAATAATGATATTATTATTATTATTAAAATTTGGGAATATTATTATTATTAAAATAATTAAAAATAATTATTATAGTTAATGTAATTTTCCATATTAAATATTAAGTCTACCAAATGTAAACATTTACCTTGGACATCCGTCAAAAGTTGTCAATTGGACCTTGCTTGTATTCGGCCCTTCAAAATCTTCCCGATCAAAAGCCCAACAATCTTTGACGCTCACGTCATACTTTTTATTTTCATCTTTTAAATAGATTAAAACTGTAAGCTCTTCTCCGATTTCAATTTGGCCGCCAATAGGAACTGTCTATAAGGATATTGTAAAATTGTTAACTCTACTCTAATTTAATTAGGATATTAGGAATTACGACTAAAATGATTTTTTTAATATTGAAATTATACATTTGGGAAAGTTCCTTTTTGAATGTCCATCCAACAATCAAGCGAACTACTTTTAAATGGCTGATGCATCACATCTAGCATTCCAACAGTTAATGGTTTAAAAACAACCATTTTTCCTTGGCGCTCTTTTTCTTCTCCACCATAGTCACATGAGATCTTTTTGGCAACGTCCCAAATTTCCTTTGTTTAAAAATTTAGCACTTTAATGAAAATAATCATTAAAATATAAATACAATTAAAATATAATATTATATTTTAACAATGCCAAAATGATTGAATAAAATCTTACTTGGACCAAATCGTCCGATTGGAAAATAATAACATTACTAATTGAATTTGAACTTTCCGAATGTTCAGTTCCACAGTCGCCATCGGGGACTTTAAAATTGAAATTTTCAGTTCCTGAATTGGCTTCAAGATATCTAAAATTGAAATGTTTTAATAAGAATTTTTTCTTTAATTTAATTTTTTGAACTTTTAACGAGAATTTTCTTTATCCTCAATTAAATATTTATTCATAATGATTTACCTGCAGTTTGGATTTGAAAAATGCCCCTTGCTGTAAATGATTCCATTAAAAGGACTATCAAATTTGACATCAACAGTTAAACCCGATCTTGAGCATTTGGCATTCAAACTCTCAACCTTGGCATGATGATGTTGGTGATTTTCTTTCTTCAACTCCAAATTTGTTGCTTCAACTGCATGATAGTCATAGTCATCATATTGACCAAATGACGAACCAATCTAAGAAATTAAAAGCAAAACAATATTTACTATAGCAATAACATCAATTATATTAACTATCTAAATACAATTAGCCAATTAATATTAGTTAATAAATAAAATGGTAACATATAAAACGGAAGAAAAATAATTCCTATTTAATCCATATTAGTAAAGTAGGCCATTATGGATAAAACTTATTCATATTCTTATTTTACTATTCCAAAATGTTAATTAACTAATAGAGGTCCAAGGTCAACTAGTTAAATAACTTTATAGCTTTCCATGGTGCGTGTTGTGGATCGAGAATTTGTTAAATGTTGGATTCATCGATGAAACAAATTTTAATTGTTTTTTCATTGTCAGATATTTTCACGGGGGTAAATAACGGCGGCCTTGCGGTTTCACACATTTCTGACATTACACGTCTCCTTTTATTAATGGGATCTGTCTGGCGGATATCTTAACTGTAACGTTACATAATAAGTAGAGCTAAATAGTAATTTCTTATCTTAATTTGATTGACAAGACTTTCAATTTTCACCCATGTAATAATTAAAAGCTTTTATTTATAAGATACATTTTATGCGCATTTAATTATATGCACGGAATATTTAGAACATTTCACGTTATCTACAATTCACTTAACGCACAAAGTTGGACCAACCGCATTTTATTGCCCTATAAAAATTAGCAATTCCATTTAACACGTTTTAGGAATTAAAACAACAAATAAAACAACTATAAAATAATTAATTGCTTATATACTAAACATCTTGGGGTTGTTTCAGATAGCTTTTGACCTATTATATTCATTACAAGCATGCGTATATATAAATTATTTACATTTATTTGTGTCAAGTTTTATTTATAAGTGCAAATTAACGTAAATAATTTAATTTAAAATCTAATTAAATCATTTTAATGTATAGGAATTGTAAATAAATGAAATTTTTATAAATATATTATATAGAATTAAAAACTAAACAAATGAATAAAATAATTATATATATATATAATTACAGAGAGTTAAAGTAAGAAGAATATTTTTAATAGAAATATTTTTAATTAATTAAATTATGAGCAAAGTGAAACTGGTAAACCTTACGCGCCAATTTATGAAATTAGTGGAATTAGCATTGGGTTTAATCTACCAAGATAATAAATATGGTTTTGTGTCGCTTACGTCTCCCCCATTGTTTCAAGCGGTTTGTTAGTAACGGGAGAGGTGTAAAATCATGTTTCGTTAAATGACAACTCGAGTTCAAATTATGAGGATAAGTGAGAGTTGTCACGTCATTCAAATCTCTAGCATACGATAAATCATTCTTTTCTATTCAACTCTTTTTATTAACAAATTTCTATACCTTACCACTACAACATATGTATTTTAAACTTAAGCACACTTTGTCCAAAAAACTTATTATATTATAAAAATTAAATAAAGGATAAATCTATTCACATGAAAAAGAGTTAGTTAAAATTACTTTATTTTACAATTTACAATTAATTTAATGTACATGGGTTTCTATTTACTCAACTACAATACAAATGCATTTATATATACAATATATCAAAATGCATTTCAATATATTGTTCATTTAAGAGTATTAAGTTGGAACATTATGGCTTATAGCTATATGAATTTCATTTATTAAAAATAAAAGTTTTATGCGGAAGTTGTGCAAAGATTTTGCATTGTTAAAGGATATTAAAAAACGTTAATTTGACTCATCTTTTGAGCATAATAAATAAAGAGCTGAAGTATTAATTAGAGGCTAAGTGGGGAGATCCGCCGTTGGAGATGTTGAAAAGTAGGCAACCACTTTGGGAACTCTTTGCCGCTCACGAAGGTTTGGGAAAGGTGCTACTTGAGCAATTTGACATACAAGAGAATAAATTATAACCATGCGGCTTCAACTTATAACTTATATTTAATTGTACGCCTTGTGTTCACGGGATAATTGTGATGGCCAATTGTGACGTGTCAAACTTTGAGATTTATCTCTTCAACAAATGACCCAGTGAATCTTCTTCTTCTCCCACAACCTTTTTGCATCACTTCCACTTTCAAGTGTTTCCACTATGTGAAATAATGTTATTTTAAATGAGAAGAAGTTCCAAAATGAAAGGATGGCTAAATGAGACATTTCATGGCGCAACTTTGCAAATGGACTTTATATGGAAAATTATGAAGATTCTCCTTAAGTTCACTTTAAAGGTCCACTTTGAACTCTTTAGGACCTTTCAAGGTAAAACTCAGAAGATTAAGATTAAAGTTTGTAAATTAACCAGATCTTATTACTTACACTACATTACATTTACATTTGCATTGCATTACATGTAAGCTATAACATTTTTTAATCTTCATAAATCATCAAGTTCTAAATGTTTACATTAAGGAGATGAAGCATTGTTAAATTGCAATTTAAACTGTTTGAGTTTGAGCATTTTTTCTTACCAATTGGACAAGGAGGAGGAGAAGGACTTTCCTCATTTTGCTTGCGGGATCCCCACAAGTCACAAGTCTGAAATAGGAAATGATGAATCAGATAAAATTAAAGTTTGGACATCAGAAGGTCCCTTAAGAATAACAGAACAATGAGATCTTTGACCATATAAGTTTTAACATGTAATTATACGCATTGGGTATTTTAAAATTGTTGGCTTAAAATTGTTAAAATAATTTATAAACCATATTGTAAATATTCAAAATTAAAAGATTTTTATTGAAACTTAAATAAAATTATTATATAATTATCATTACATTGTTAAAATTAATAAAATAAACATTTAATTCTAATTGGCAATTTAATGATTTTTTCATAAATGGAACTTTTTAAATAGAGAATTTTTCATATAGCAATATAGAAATAGCAATAAATAAATCTAGCATAAAATACCTATGTACCATAATTAATAATTAAACATGTTATTTCATGTTAATAATATTTTACCATTTTGATAATGAATTTCTTGAGGGGATTAATTAAGATATTAAATAGGATTTAAAAGTTAGTTCGTAAATCGGAATTTTAACGAGTCAGAGGTGTGTCGTAAAGGATAATTAATAAAAAAAATTGTCTATTATATTTAAGTGTTATAAGGTCTCGGGAGTTGCTATGTGGGCGACTCTCTCAATAGGAGCCAACGTTCATTTTAATCCTCTTCTCTTTTTCCCATTCAAGTCAGAGAGAATTATAAGAACCGTGTTTTAAAATTGAAGGGATGTGTAACTTTTAATGTGATCAGCGTTTCAATATTATTCCTTATATTGACTTCAAATTATTATGACATTTTGATATTACATAAATTCATATGAATCTATGCATTATGAATCCATGCAATACATAGACATAGGTTAGGTTATACTCATACATATATGCATGTGCATATATAAATAATTATTATGACTCTTGCACTTGTTATTGTGTGTAATTAGAAAGATGGCCAAGTTGATTGGAAATTCCCCTCGGAATGATTTTTGCACTTTATGGGTGAGAGATTGGGGATTGATTGATCATCCCAACCTGTCCAATCCATTGCCATTTTAAAAAAGCTCCTCTCATTATGATTCCCCATTTGGGCCCTATTTGGTTCTTATCAGACGCCTAATTCAATGACCAAATTAGTACAATTAGGTAGCAATGTCACACAATTGAAGAAAAGCTCGCGTGCATTATTCCGAGAACTCAACACCCTAAAGATAACACTTTGTTGATTACATCTTGGTAATTAAATTTAAATATCCTTTCCCATAATAAATAAATCGTAATTAAAGATTACAACAAGATTGTTATCGTTTTATCATTCAAATAAATAACAATTATTTCATATTTACCTACTTTTACTTCTAGATTAACTTCTATTTGTATTTATTTTGAGGATTAAAAATCTCCCTTTATTAGTTAATTTCTAAATATTGTAAATATAAAATAATGGAAATTTGTCATTTAAATATTTTTAATGTTTTTTTCAAGTTTGTAACGTTTAATGATTAATTATAAATTAATTGGAAGATTGCGAATAAAATATTTGGAGAAGGATTTTTCCAAGCGTGTGTTGAAAATAAGGAATCAAAGACTTTCAAGTCGATGTCCTTCAATGCGCCTTTTATTTTTCGTGTCCTCCTCCGCATCTCCTCCACATCCGCGAAAGAAAGACAATGGGACTTTAAATCTAATTGGTTTAAAGCTCGTTTTTCATCAATGCAAATAATTCAAGTTATTAAACATAGCAGTTAATTACATTTAAGAACGTCGTCTCGTAAAAATGCCCCCAGAAACATTATCTGATACTTATAAATGTTTTTAACTTCAGAGTTATAAAGTGAGTAAAGTGACCATTTTAAATATACCCACCTGTCTACACACCTACCAAACTACAACTACCAATATAAGAAGATTCTCCTCGCTTTGGGCGAGGTTTTATAAAAAAAAGTTAATAAGGAGAGGATTATCAAAATTAACGTCCAGAAAAAAGGTTCTAATTGTAAGTTCCAGCTTCAAGATCTTTTATTATCATAAGTTTCATTTAGTTATTAGCTTTACATATTCTTATAATACTTAAAGTTAGTTAGGATTCTTACAATTAGTTAATTTTATAAGTTTAAAAAATTCATTCGAGGGCAACATAATTGTATAGATATTACATTTTACTCACTAATCACACTATATGAATATATAATTAATAACTATATAATTAAGTATTTATTAACATAATATATTTAAGATATACATATTTAATTGTTATTTTGTTATCAAATTTTCAAATTTTAGCTTTGAATTTTAATAAATAATTAAACATCTATTTTTTTCTAAAATATTTCTTTAAAAATTCTACTGTTATTTCGCTAATGGAAAGTAAAATGTTTCATCCATTTCATATACTGCAACAAAATGAAATTGAGCCATGGTAAAAAAGGATAATATGAAAATAATCCCTTAATTGGGCATCAAACTCCCTTTTAATAATATAATTACGTGGGATGTTTTTGTTAATGATGATCCCAACATTGACTTTGTCACGATCATTGCAGCAGAACTGAAACCTGTTGGTCTTCCAACGAGATCTCCTCAGCATTAAGTGGTTTTTCATTGAAATAAAACATAATTATTTGATAATTACCTCACCACCTTCAATGTGGCTTTAAAGCTCTCGTTCGACTGTCTTTCTTGAATATTGAAAAGATTTGGAAAATGTGCTTTATAAGAAATCTCAATGAATGAATGAAATAAAGGGAATGGAATACCCGCTGACCAATATTGCATACATTCCTCATTAGAATAGGGATTGATACAAAGGATGTGGAAATGCATATAGACGTCCAAACAACAACTACCGTTCCTTTACAACTCGTTTTTTGCATATTATTATTATACGCCATCTCATCACACCACAATTTCCCTCTCTTCTTCAATAGATTTATTACTGCGTTTTATTTAATCTTGCAAATGGTCAAAGATAATTAGCAACATCATTATTTATTTTTGCACAATTTGAAATTCAAAAAAGTCAAAAATACAAAAAATGCGTAATTTAAATATCGTAAAAAAATAATTAAATTTAATTAAATTTACACTAAGGTAAATTTAAAATCATTAATTTAACTTTAAACAAATGATTGAATTTTTTTAATTAGAAATGAATAAATTATAAAAAAAATTGAAAATCATAAATTGAATAAACAAACTTAACTTTTGATTAAAATGAATGAGATTTAATAAAATAATTTTTTTCAATAATAACTTGCGGATAAAAACAATATTTTAGAATTAATTAATTAACTAATTGTAAGTCCTAGAATTATTTATAACAAATTGAAGAGTATAGTGATACAAGTACATTTGTATTGGAATATATTGTCCAAATTATTCACTAACTTTACAGGGTTAACTATCTAATTAAAATGAATTTAATTTAAAAAGAATTACCTTAAAGGTCCAAGTTTTTGTTTAAGATGTTTTGTGTAACTTCATGAGCATTTGTTTGTAATGACACGAGAGGTGAGGGATCACTGAGCGAATCACTTAATGGATGAACCAAGGAACGGAGTGAGGAGAAGATTCGACTTCTAATAGTGAGAGGGAAAATGAGATGACCATCATTTTCATCTTCTTTTAAGAAGACCCCCGCTGAGCTTCCGTTCACTCTCCTCTAATACACGACGGCCCTCAAAACAACCAAAACACTTCTTCCTATTAAACTCAAAAGACAAACCCACGAGTCAAAGACGCTTCTTCCATATTCTATACATTCATAATAGTTAGCAATCGTAATCAGCCTCTTTGTTGTCTCAGAACATTAAAAATGCTTAATATGGGAAAATGTTCGACTGGGTCAGATTTCTTATTAAAAGTTAATATTTATCTTATTCTTAAATTCTTAATATAAACACACATTGAATATTTTCTTATTAAATATATTTAATAAATATTCCAAAATCGTTCCCTAAAATTACGCCATTGTCATGAATCATAATAAAATGACTTTTAAAGTGTAGGTAGCTTCACCTACCTGCATATTAGAAAGGAACAATTGGATTTTATGAATCAGTGGACCTCAGTACACCTTTTATGTTGGAAAGATGTAACATCAGATTCATCAGAATATGGAATTACATTAAAATTGAGGTAGGACGAAGGTCGAAAATGTTCGGTGTTGAACAGAATGAAAATTGATGCTCGTGAGAAATAAAACATTTTGAGGAAAATTCCTATGTTCCATTTGGTCCATTTTATTTCATTCCGTTCATTAAATCAATAAAGCTCAATGGAAGCGTGGAAGCTAATGAAACTAATGATAGGTGTAAAATAAATAATAATAAAACATCCTTCTACACTACACAATTTCATTTTCATTCTAACTTATCATTTTACTATTTTTTTAAAGAAAGAAAATAAAACTGTAATAATTTGTTTCAGCATATGTTTTAAACTTACGGATCAGATTTGTTAATATATTTATACCTGATACTGATACTATGATATACTATACAGTATACTCAATGTCAGTACTAAGAATGACCAAATCTGTTTTAATTAATAATGTTGAAAATAATAAAAATTTACAATTAATTATTTAAATTAAGTTTGAGTGTAAAATGTTAATTAATGCAAAGGTCCACTTTGTCCCATTTACAAAGAACTTGAAATATCAATGAAAAAGAAAGTGTCTGGGGTGGATGTTTAATAGGACAAGCACTGGGACGACACACAGGTGGGAAAAGGATTATGAAAGTGAGAATGTCTTTTATAACTTTACATCTTTTTACATCCCATTCTGAGCCATTCTCCCCTATCATAATTGTTCTTAATGCATAATAGGAGAAGAAGAGAGGAATTGAGGAATGGAATGACCCTACAAACACTCAAATATCTTTTTTACCATTATTGCACATAAAAATGGTCGTCTTGAGATCTTATAAGGAAATCTTCACATGGGAGATTTCATTCAGTTCTTTATAGAATTGAGAAAGAGATGAAGAGAACAATGAAGGATTTTATTAAACACCCAAGAAGTTTTCTTTATTTAAATCCTAACAATTATGGGATTTATGAAATTATGAAACATGGAATTAGACAAAATTTACACTTAACCATTGTTTGTTAATTTAGACTAGCTCAGGACTCAAGACTAAATCTTGCGACAACCAACTGAATAAAGTGGTAGGGAAAGATACGAATCTAATGACTAAATCTAATGTGTTATTAAATAACCAAAATGAGATTACTAATCATCTATTGACACTAATGAGATGAAGAATGATCCAAAGCGTCACAATCGAGTATTGACGATTAAAAGGAAAGTTGATCACAAAGAAACAAAGGGCGATATGTTCGATATTTATACACTTACAATTTTAATGAATGAAATGACCAATTCAACTCATGTGAAATTCCAATATAAATTTTATCATATGATACATATACAGATAAATAATACAATTAATGACATTAATTATTAAAATTTATAATTTTATATATGTTACTTAACTAAATATGTATAGGTGTAAGGTGTTAATGTGATATAATATGTGATATGTGAATATGTGTGACAATGAATATATGGTAATATATCTCTGGTACATAGTGTATTTATATCTAATTTGATTGATCCTTTCAATACGCACCGTGTCAAAACCATGACAGGTAAATATGTGAAGCGTGTTTAACATAGAAGAATCAAATCATTCTAGCATGCATAAACTCAATTAATCTTTTCCTCTACATATTGCAATACTGCATTTATAAATATGTTATCAAATGATCAAAATATTTACAACTTGTTCATTTTATTCTGAAGAAAATGTCTCCATATCCAATCAATATGTGTAAATACAATAAGAACACGAATAAGTTAATAAATGTATTAAAATCGAATTTAAGCATTATACCAATATTAGTAATATTAGATTTAATCTAACGTGCATCATTGACTTCATTGATTCAGCTAGTTACGAACAAGATATTTATACACTGATAAATAGTAAAGATATAGAGATCAATATCATTTTAGCCTTGGGTTATTAAATTGTGTTCTTTGATTTGGATCGATGCGATTAAATACAACCCATTTATGAATGTTGATGAAAAAAGTTAAGGATGTCTAATTTGGATTGTCTATGAGTAATCTTTATACCCATATTTTATATAATTATTTCAGCCAAATCATAAATATGATTGTGAATGATAATGATATGATAAGGGTAAAATTATTTTTATTTTTCTCTTGCCCATATTTACTCACTTTCCAATTGGAGATTTCCGCGTTTCATTTATGTAAATAAATAAATATAATAAGAATATTAATAAGGTCAATTGAAAATTTGTCCTAAGTAAATAAAAATGAACGTTATTAACAAATGTTTAAATACAACTATACAAAGCTCTGCGCTCTGCAAGGATTGATTTTAGGTTGTACTTTAATTATAATTACATACATACATAATTACCTATAGTTTAATTACTTTTCTAACGTGATAATTTGAATTTTCCAAAGTGTTTTAGGCGATTTGTAAGTGAATCGAAATTGTAAAATCTCAAAATGAAAGTTATCTATAAATCTTTAATTAATTTATGGATTTTGATTAAATTCGGACATTCCTATTCAGATACATATAGCGGCTAACATTTCCTTATGCTGTAAAATTGAGCCTCCATGGAGTTTTTAGCGTAAATTTTCTTATGTTAGAAAATATCACTCCATGTAGTTCCATGGAGTGACGCTCCATGGTGCTCCATGGAACACCACCCAAAAAAGCTCCATGTTAACCAAAATTGCTCCTGAAACTATAGTGCCCCTGTTTTCGCTCCATTGTGCTCCTGGTGCTCCATGGTGCTCGAAATCTTACATGGTGCTCCATGAAGAGCAGGAAATAGAAAATGTAGTCTAAAAATTTCTCAAACTTCCCTTATTTCTAAATATTTAAATTAGCTAAAATTGTGAGTTTTATATAAATAAAATGTAGAAAGCGATGAAAATAAACTTTTAAAACAACGTTATTATACAATATAACTAGATTGTACTACGCAAATGTCCGATTTGTATTTATCATTTTATTTCTTAAATTAAAATAATGTTTTTATTTAATATAATAAATGTACTACAGGATGAGCCATATAAAGATTAATATTGTGTTTATGGAATTCCCTTTAAATACATTACCCATTTAAATGCCAAATAGTAATTAAATATTAATTTATACATTAAACAAACATAAATGAACTAATAATGCTCATGATAAAAATATGTATACATACTCAAATATTAAAAATATTTATTAAATTATTCTCAATTGTCTTATTATAAAATAAATTTAAACTAAATTAACCTTTATATTAACCTAAAACTAACCTTTATATTATTTGAGTTAATCAATCATTATCATGAGTATTAGTATATTATTAATTTATCAGTATTTGGTATTTAAATGACTAGTTAATGTATTTAAAGGGAATTCTAAAAGGTTAATGAAATCGTAGTTACCAGGAGTTTTTTTTAATTAAAAAGAACTTATACTTATCAGGATCCGCATACTTTCCTGGATAAATCAGTGCATTCGTTAAATTAAATGAAAACATTATTTTAATTTCAGGAATAAAAGATAAATAAAGATTGGACATGTAATGTAGTATAGTGTAGAGTCATTTGAAATAACATTTTATAAGCTTGTACCTATTTCATCACTTTCTACATTTTATTTATATAAAACTTACAAATTTAGCTAATTTAAATGATATTTAGAAATAAGGGAAGTTTGAGAAATTTTTAGACTCAATTTTCTATTTCCTGCTCTTCATGGAGCACCATGTAAGATTTCGAGCACCATGGAGCACCAGGAGCACCATGGAGCGAAAACAGGAGCACCATGGAGTTTCAGGAGCGATTTTGGTAATCATGGAGCTTTTTTGGGTGGTGCTCCATGCAGCACCATGGAGCGTCACTCTATGAAGCTACATGGAGCAATGTTTTCTAACATAGGAAAATTTACACTAAAAACTCTATGGAGCGAAAATTTTCAGTATGGAGCACCATGGTGCTCCATGGAGGCTCAATTTTACAGCATAAGGAAATGTTAACCCATATAGCCATATATTTAATGTACCAAGCAGGGAATCCGAATCTCTTTGTAAAAATGTCTTATAATATAAAAAGTGAAAAGTGATGTCGAAAATTTTCAAGGAAATCGAGGCAGTAAAAGGAGTCATTAAGAAAAATCCTCTGTTTTATTATTCCTCAATTCCTTATCAACTTCTTTGGACCTCTTAAGAAATGAAGTTGTAGTTTGAAATGAAGATGATTTTACAATTAATTGCCTTATCTTCAATTGATGATCCATCTACAATAAAGTGTTATGTTTATAAATTACAATTTTACTCTTACATGCGCGTGAATAAAATTCGCCAAGATGTTACTTTTACAATGCTTCAAGTGCACCATGAAACAATATAAATATTTAAATTTTATTCCATTTTTTACATCAAGGGTCGACCTTTCAAATTAATTGTTATCACAAACATGAAAGTCGCACATAATGGATTTAATATAAGTATTAATACTTCCTTATCTCTCACGCTTATAAATATTTTATAGATATTGATTTGAATTTTTAAATGTCGAATTTCTATTTTTAGTGATTCACATATTAAATATTAAATTAAATATTAAACCTAGTTAACATATAGTGATTTAACTAACTATAGTATAAGTATAATGTATGGCTAACTAATTTTATATTTACACTTACAATACTAATGGTAAGTGTAATATAAATATGTAATCTATGTAAATATAGTCAAGTACGTTTCCTTGTTACAATCTTCAACTCCAAATCTCAATGATCTTTCAAATTACATATAAAATGAAGATGCTCCTTTTGAATATCCAAATATTGTGCAGGTCATCCAAACAAGTGTCTTCTTCATTTTTTTATATTTTTTCCCAACTTGTTTGTTTCACTCATCGCCTTCTTCATTGATGACGAGCATTTGGACGACCTTGTGAAGAAAAAAACTCCTTTCATTTCATTCATATCAATTTCACACATTTATCACAACTGTACAGTTCGCAACGTTTCTAACGTTTTTCATCACATGCAGAAAATGTCAAAAAGTTATTTAATTTATTCCCATTTTCCCACTATAATGTTCATATGCTAAATAATGTTCTTACCATGCGCTTAATTTAGCTTAGCATTCCATGCACATTTTTACAATAATGTTTAAATTACAATTGGCGTGGCGGGTTGGGACCGTTGGGCGGCATTTAGTATAACTGAAATTGTCACCTTGTGACTTGCACTTAAAGGAGTCATCGGTTCAATTCCAATGATTGTATTCGACGATGAGATTTTCTCTAATGGGGAATATTTTTGTGTTCTTTTGCTCATTGAGCGATACATCGGAGTATTGGGGATTTCGTAATAAGTTGAAGGGATCCTTTTTGAATTTCCACTCCTTTGGCCCATGTCATTCTCAATGTCACTCAATGTAAGAAAATGATTATTTCTTTCTAATGGCGAATTTTTTTCTAATGTTGAATTTCTCTCTAATGTTGATGACTTTAAGCTTGGAATACTTAACGTATGGATTGATTGCGAATTTTGTGAAATTTGTGAATTTGTTGTTTTCATTTTTTCTTCGTTGGATATTTCAATATGTTCTTGGTCGATTTTTTCATTATTTACTTCGTTAATTTTTTCATCATTATTTTCCTCATTATTTTGATCTTCATTAATTTTCTTACAGTTTTGTGGAAATTGGTATGAGTTTAAATTTATAGGAACTGATCGAGAAAGTCGTTTGGATCTTTTGAATATCAATGAAGAGTCTTCGTCTTCCGCGTCAAATCTCGTTGACCTTAACCTCGTGGACGGAGCTGAGAAATTGTTGTAGAAATACCATTTGGAAGATGCCAACCGGATTTTTTCTTCTTTTATGGGCACGAGACGCGAAGGAGTTTTAATACTTTTAATGCTCGACTGCATTTGGCTGCATTGTGAATTTATGATACTTGCGTTGCCTTTGTTGCTTTTATTGCTTTTATTACTCACTTCAGAGTTTTGTGTTAAATTAGTTAAATTAGTTAAATGACTTAAATGAGTTAAATTACTTAAATGGGAATTAATCGAGGTTTTTTGATTTTCGCTCATAGTTGATAAATTGGTCTGGGAATTGCCGCACTTTGATGGAATTGTTTTAACTGATTTTTCATTGCCGGATTGTAAAGTGACGAGAGTTGGACAAGACGAGTTTAAAAAACTTTGTAGATCCAAATGACTAAAAGCCGAAGCTTCGCTTGTCAATTTCCGTGTTGAACTGTTGAGGCTCAAATGGGATCTTAATAAAAAAGATTTTTTATTTTTTGATTCAAATATAAATTGGAGAAAATCACTAAATGGGGATTGGATCATTTTCATGTATAAATCCTCTTCAATTTCATTCTCCATTTTTAATAATTTTTGCCGTAAAATATAAAAAACTTAATAAAAGTAAAGAAACTGTATTTAATGTATTATTATAATTTATTGTATTTGATTTTGTAATTTTATAAATTCAGGTAAAGAATCGTAATAGTGAAATTTCTAGAGTTGGATAAATTTTACATAGTTTATTATATCTCAATAGTTAAATTGAATATTACTTCAATTGAAACTTGAATAGGATAAATTGTATTTATGTAAATTTTGATTTGAACTAATAAAAGGCCAAGTCAATAATCGAGAAAAGGAGGGGATTAAAAATGCAGCAGACATCAATAATAAGAAACTAGGAAGTAAATGTAAAGAGGTTTTTAAACACTTCCTCCGAATTATTATTTTATCAAGCTCCGTAAGTCGAGTGGCTTTTTCTCTTCTCAACACATTTCTTTTTATACCCAACAACATAAGTCCGATGGAAAATAACTATGCATATAAACTCTGCTAACAATAAGACATCTAAATGGGAATTTTTTCATGTTTAGATCTTTTAATAATAAAAGGCATTACGACAAAGACAACGTGTTCTACACAAGTCTTGTAACATTTTCACATTAACTAATCATTACACATAGTACATATTTTATATACCAACTATACATGTTACATACTACCTATACTCTATATACTATAAATGTAAGTTAATAGGCTAATAACTCTAATGTATTAAATGTTTGGTCGTTCCTTGTAATATAATTTCCAGGTGCGCCAAAGTTAGTCATTATTTAATAGTTGATGTGGGATGAGAATGCATATATATGATATACCTAGTACATATAGGATATAGACTATCAAAATACATTGATGGTATGGTATGGTATATAGGTATATACTGATGGTAATAAGGTAATAGTATTATTAGAATATTATTTTGGTAGATTTCTTTATAGGATCAATTTCATTATGGGAAAAAGTTATTTGACATATATTTGAATTGAGTAGGAGTTTGAGGGAATTGGTCGTTTGGTTCTTCCTTCACCTCTTGATTAATGACATCGGGGGTATCAAGGTCGCCGCCCAACCCGGTACAATGCCAAACGATAATAATCACCAAAATGTAACTCAATTTTTAACACAAATCCACACATGAAATCATGCAACTCACACTTGCTTTAACAACACATGTCCTGCTTTGTTTATATAAAGTTTAATTTAACTAAAAGCATCACAATAACAATCATGTAAAATTTCGTAAAATTGTTCATTACTCAAAATCAAAGTCATCAGACGTTAAAGCAATTTACATTTAAAATTAAATGTTGTAAACATCAATTCAATTCATTTCATTTGCAAATACAAAATGCTTAAATGGAAAATAATAAATAATCGTCCGAAAATTGTCTTATTAAAATTGCTGTTTATTTAATGGTAAAGTGCATTTTAAACATCTTAAGTTATAATTAACCATCTTTATGCAATATTTATTTATTATTTATTTAATGTGAATGCAAGCATGGAGAGATTTATGTTCGGTAATGGCTTTGTGTAAATGAACAAATGAGCACTTGTGTTTAGAAAACTTCGCTTTCTCTGAATCTTATTTATGTCCATCTTTCCATCTATGAAAATAAACATTTGGTTCAGAGAGCTAATCGGCTCATTCAAATTCCCGGAAGCTTAATTCTCTCTTATTAATGTAATGACATGGAATTAAAGTGTTGACTATAACTACCTTTGTAAATCTTAGTTGTATGAGAAATGATAAATACTTGGTTTGAGATTTGAGATTTATATCTCCTTGTTTTACAACCTCTGTTTTGTTCTAGGAATTAAAAGTGTGCTTATTGTTTAGATTGCTAAATCACTGTTTGTAATTTATGAAAGATTTATACCTACCTATTTAAACATTATGAATTCTATGTAGGTACAAATAAAAGCCATGAAAATAAATTCATATTATTAACAAAAATAATTATCATTAAAATCAATAAAAAGATCATAAAAACCATAAGCGGAATTATATTCAATCTTTAACAATTTAAATACATAAAAATTATTCCAAATACAAATCCATGTAAGCCAATGAACGAAAAGTGATCTGACTTAAAACGTTGGTTTTTGAATCAAGATATAAACCCTAGGGCTTTAACATTATGTTCATCTCTTACCTCAGCTCACGTTGGAATTTTATAGCTTTGGCAGGTAGGAGGAGGAGGAGCAAGGGCGGAGCTAATAATGTATATACCTATATCTCTCTTTTATTATCCTTGCCTATACATATGTACGTTGCAGGAAAAGGTATACTAAGTAAAGTATAGGCAGAAGACGTATAGTGGATGATGTATTGTGAGGATTATGTATAGTGGTAGTGGTACAATTGTATAATTAGAGCTGTCTATAGTGAAACAAAGTATAGCAATTGTATAGATGCTTATTGTATAGAATAAGTATAGTTGGCCTAAATGAAATTATAATAATATATATTATTATATAGCTTTATTGTATATATATATTATTGTATATAAATTTTCCAACTATACTTTCGACATACTATATATAATCCTTACTATACATCATCCACTATACATCTTCCGCCTATACTTTACTCACTTATTATTTTATACTCTATATACTCTATATATATTTCAGTATAAGAGAAAACGTTTTACATTTTTCAATATAAATACATTACGCGTTCCTTCGCTCTAATATCAATTGATTTGAGTCTCCCTATATAGTCCACTATAAATAAATATTTATATTTATAAATTTATAAGAAAACTTTTATTTTATTTCTCAATCTGAGCTGATGTCAATCCGAGCTGAAAAATCTGAGCTGAATCACTTCAGATCCCAATCCGAACTGATTTACATTGTATCATAGGATATCTGACCATCTTTTCGTTCGTTGATTGTAAGTAGAGTATCCTATACATTATACAAGTATATTGTATTAGGTATAATAGGTATGTAATAATAATATATAGGATATGTATTAGTATAATATTATAATGTTTTACATTTTGACATTGTGAGTTCGGTGAAGTAAAAGAAGCGATTAGATTTAATCGTGTTGAATTAAAGCATAATTGTAAGCGGATCCTCACGAGTCGCATAATGAGTCACTTTTTACCTTCTTCTTTACCTTCTAACTCTCAACCTTTCCCGTCCTTTGAAACAGAGTTAATAAATAATGATATTATGTATGTACTTTATAAGGTACTTAAATTATTTCTTCCCATTATGAATAATAAATCCCCAAATGGTCTCCCACAAACTCTCAATTAATTCCGTTGGGCAAAGAGATCAAATCAAAGGTTATTTTTTCATTCCGACCAAACTCAATTGACTCATCTTTTTATTATTTCTTTATTCTATGTGATGTCAGATAATTCTTCTGAATATTTCATCATTCAATTATGTCTTCGATTTGGGTTCTTACAATGCTCATTATTGTATCAATACTCTATTATAAATGATATAATAAATTATACAGTACGTATTAGTTGTAGAGGTACACTTTATATACTATATTATATAAAAATTTAATGAAAGTATCTGTATATATATTATATTATGTATGGTATATGTGTAGTATAATGGTTGGTATATCCAATGTGTTTTTCTTATTGACATTAAGAGATGAATCAATTTAAAATAATGACTTACATACAGTACCTATGTATAGGATCTTTTTTATCACGACTTGGAATTCGATCCATTCATCAAACTCAGTCAGAGGATACTAATTAATGCGAAGGTGATTAATTTGAGTCTTTGGGAGATCAAATTGACAAATGAAACTAACGATGGAACGCGTCGGGAATTAAATGGAATTAATATGTCAGGAATTGCAACATCTTTGTTCATTACAATTTTGACCGTTGCGTGTGCATAATAATATTCTCCTTCTTTTGACACTTGGATTTATGGTGAGGTTTCAATTCTCACCACTTACCTTTAATAGAATCAAATCTCCCAAATTATCATCATTTTGTCACCATAAGCCTAAATTTGAACTTACCTTATTTGGCTAATTTGGCTAATCAATATTTAATCAAAATGTTTAATTTTAATATTCGTTAAAATCGTGGTTAATTAAAATTAATTGTTATTTATTATTAGGATCAAGATGAGCTATCGATTTACAAAAATGAATATTAATTGTTAAATTGTTATCTTTGTCCATGAATTTTTCTTGCTAAAAAATAGGAATATCAGAAAGATAAAATTTTTCAAGGAGTTTGAGTTTTATTTTGTGTGTAAACAAAGGAAATGAGGTAAACTCGTTCGTAATTACAATAATTGTTTAAATGCATATCCAATTAATCTTTCAGACTCATCTTCCTTTCCATGTTGACACGCGGCATTGAGGGATTTTGAGGTATTTTAATCGGCCGAGTATGCAAAAATGTCCTCGATTCATTCTTCAATTATTTTGCATGAAGATCAGGAAGGTTGGAGTTTAAAATGAGTGAAAGTGATATGGGTCAAATTCAATAGTCACGACTCGTTACGAATATTCCTATATAATCACTATATAAATAAAATATGCAAATGGTCATTCATTCTCTTATGTACATTCTATTCAATCTCCGCTTCTCTTTTGCGTATGATAAAACTTCTAATAAAAAAGTCACTTCAAAGACTCCAATCTTAACATTGCGAGTTACAAACAAAAGATGTTCAATTTCCACATGTGCATTTGCTGTCAATTGGCAATTAAGAAGCGGCAAAAGCGATTAAGAATTTGATGAGTCTCATCACTCGCAATTCCATTCTACGAGCAATTAGCAAAAAACAAGATTCATATTCCAAATGCATTTTTAATATTCTTGCAAGTACAAATACCTTGACTCTTTGACTCTTTACATTTTGTGCGAATTTGCATTTTATCATCTCGTTAGTTTTCTTACATTTAGATTTAAGTAATTATGAATTTGACCAAGTTGAGCAAGTTAATAAAGTTAATACATTTGGTCATATGTACTTGTATGGTATTGCATATGGTATAAGAAAAAAAATAATGTTTGTAAATAAGTAAGTAAAGGTGTAAACTTTAAAATGCATGTACTGATAGTAAATAAAGGTCTTTGTTAAAAACAACCTCTTTAAATGACACGGTAAGTATCTTAATGAAATTAGAAAGATAAGAATATTTATCACGAATGAATTCTCTGAATTAAACTTGAAACTCAAGTATTTTAAAAATTATAATGCATTCAACATATTTTTAACGATCTTAAGGTTGTTTATATTATCCTACATTGTATACGACATTTATTTTATTATTCATGCACGTTTTACGTCTAATTCAAGTAAAACAGTTTGGAAATTAGCTAAAGGTAAGGATAATATAAAAAAAGCTATTAATACAGATGTACAGGGAGCGCCAAATTTTTCTTCTTTTTAAAATAAACAATCACATGAAAAAGAAGAAACATTTAACGAACCCTGTACATATATGTACAAATCATATAATGTACATATTGTGTATTAAGATCAAACATATCTAGCTATACATATTTAAAATTAGGTGCAAAGACAGCATATTTTTAAAATTTCAATAAGTTCATTTATCACTAATCACTTTTATTCAATTTTAAGCATACACCCAGTAATAATAATGTAAATTAAAATTTTTAAGCTTTAATGGATTTGTTACTAATTGTTTAATTTATAATATGAATAGGGTATATTATTATGAGGATTATATTTATCTGTAAAGTCTCTAATCTATAGTTCTAATTATTTCTTATATCAAACCTATGTACTTATTATGCGTAACTTGTCATATCATCCTATCCAAGCCAACTGCGAAATTGTGGGAGGAACCACCCTCCAGAAAATGACCTTTTTTCCCGTCTATATTGCCCC